>JACGDI010005290.1:117470-213681 GCA_014898725.1 Jacaranda copaia | reverse complement strand
GGGAATAATGGGAGAAAGAAAAAGGCATTTTGAGGAAGACCTATTTTGGCATTTCAAAGCCAAAAAAATTGGTGTATATTTGATTATAATATCTCAAAACAAAATTATGTTGAGAGATCATAGCCCAACATTGCAATATTTTTTAACTATTATACAATAATAATATATAATAATACAAATTTGATGTGATATTAATAAATAAAATATTTGGACATTTTTTAAAATTTTTTTCCCAAAATACTCTACAAAACACTCCGGATAAGAACAAGCATATCCTATTTCTCCTGTTTTTGGGCCATATCAAGAATTAATGCTCAATTTCTATAATTATTGGAAAATGCTTTCAATTCAATTACCTTATTTTGTGTATACTCTTTGCATCGTTGAATGTGCTCCAAAACAAATCATGTTGAGCTTATAAATTTTTTTAAATGAGTTTAATTAAATACTTTTTCAATCAATCCTTTTAAATAAGCCAAACACTCTCTTAGTTCAACCATTACTATCAAATCAATGATTTATTAGATGGTCATATCATATAGTATTTATTTTATTTCATCTTTAGCCCAAATTGATAATTAAATAAGATTATTCCTATGTGGGAGACTTCATTCTTATAAAAATAAATTAGTAAGAATCTGTTTTATTTTATTTAAATAAGCTAACACATAAAATTTAAATTTTTTGAAGAAAAAACATGAAAGCTTGACGTTAGGTCATAATGAAAAGATTTTCGACTCTGATTCGCGGGCTACGGCCACACGTTCAGTTCTAGAACTCAACAAGCAATAATCCTCAAGGCCAATGTATATGAATATTTACCAATATTCCACGTGTTTAAAAAAAATAATATAAAACTTAAAAAGCTAGAGTTTGGTAATTCCAACATTAACCCTTTTTTTTATTGGCTTGACAATTAACCTATATAATAATTGCTACAAGGAATGACAGTTCCATATATCTTAATTGTTTTGCTACTCTCAATGCTTCTTTTGTGGTTAAAACTAGGTTAATAGTTTTAGGAAGTTTTTAAAAAAAATTTATTGTTTAGAAAATAAAAAGTTTTTTTTTTTTTTAAGTTCTTTCCAATAGCCAATAGAATTTTGAGTTTGTTTTCTCCAAAACGTGTTGCAAATAGCTAAGTTTTTGCATCTTTGCAAATAATTTCTCATGTTTAATTTTCCTTTGAGTCTTAGTGTGTGTATATATTTTGTTAGTGCACTTTTACCTATTAGAGTTTTGATGTTTTTTTTTAATAGGCTTAGTTAATTGGGCTCTTTGATTTATTTATTTAATCAATTGGACCTTTTCAGTTCACTTTTATTTTTTCATACTTGTGGATTGGGTTGTCAATGAGTTGGATTTATATCGAATTTGCCATATTAGAATCTAAATCGATTATCAAAATTCACATTTGAATCTGACCTGAAATTCTATAGAATTTTTGTTAGTCAGTATCATATCCGAATTCGATAGATATATGAAATTCGATTAAAAAATTGGAGCTGATTTATTTTTTATTTTATAACAAAATTTTATTTATAAAGTAAATATATGTCATATTTAAATTAATAATAATTTTTTATTATATATTAGTCCAAAAGTTAAATATTTAAATACTAAATTCCTATTTCACATTATATTAATGCACAGATGAATTATTATATGTTATTTCATTTGACATTTTATCAATATCCTTCTTATTTTTTAAATTAAAAACTTAATATTAATAGTATAATATAGATCATAATATAGATATTAGATCAATATAATATATAAATTTTATTTTAATATCTTTGTTTATACTATATATTAGAGTATCAATTTAATAAGAAATATTAAAGTTCAAATTTGGATATTTAATGGATCAGATTGCTTAATTTCATTTTCAATCCACTTATTTTGGATTTTAAATATTTATAATCAGATCCAATTCATATGATATTTTAATCAGATAAACATCCTAAAATTTAGATTGAATTCAAAATTGAATTCGGATTAAAATCCAGTCCATCGATAGCCCTACTTGTGGACTTAATTAGTCATATAAAAAAAATATTTTTGTTAAATACATCATTACGATGAGATCAATCAATGATAATAACTTGACATATAATCGATAATCAAATTTATAGTGTTAAAGAAATATTACAAGAAAAACATAAATTAGTAGCACAATAAGAGGTGACAATATAAAAGTTATCATTAATTATATATTAAATAACAAAAAATTACTAATAATTACACTTAAATTATCATTATTGATCATTAAAAATATATTTAGTGATAATATAGTGATAATAAAAATTTTACCCCAAATGTTTAAAATATTAGGCTATGTTTGGTTACATTTTGCCAAAGTTACATTAGCAAAATGTAACCAAACATATGGATCACTTTTTTGTCAAAACAACAAATATTAATTTCCAGAATATATTTTCAAATTAATTGGCTTATTACCGAAAACCCCCATATATATACATATACACAGCACAATCTTTTGTCATTATTTTTATAATTAAAAAATGATATCCACTCATCGTATATACGTATTATATATTTTATTATTACTTTTACAATAAAAAATATTATTCAATTCTATTTTCACATAAAAAAATCAATAAAAAAATATTGATTTGACTACTATAGTAGAAATTATCTCTTTTCAAAACATAAATAAACATATCAAAACTCTCCAAAATAATTTTCTAACTATTCTCAAAATATAAACAAACATGCATCATATTTCCCAATACAAATATAATATTCTCCAACCCATTTTCTAAACTCATTCTCCCAAAATATATAATCCAAAATATATAATTTATATCCCAACGTTATCTTAGTGCTCATTTGGTTTTGTTTTCAAAACCCATTTTCATTTTCTCCTGAAAATGAAAATAAAAAGTTATCAACTTCTCCTATATTTTTATAAATATTTTCAATCTTAGTATATTTTTCCAAACACACTCTTACACTATTTCTCCATTTTCACATTTTTTCCTCGTATTCTCATTTGTACAACTTTTAATACAAAAATATTATAATGTCTAAATACAATTCATTTTCAACCCTACACAATCATTTTATTTTAAACAAAACATCCAAATAATATTTCATTTTCAGATTTACACTTATAATTAACTTTTCACTATTCTTTTCATCAGAAAATGAAAATGCTTCCAGAACACAAAACCGAATGGGCTCTAACACTATGTTTGGTTCATGGATTTTGGTGAAGAAAAGAAAAGAAAATGTTAAGGAAAATATTTTTGATTGTTTGGGTGGTAAAGAAAATACTAAAGCAAGGAAAACTTAAAAGAAAATATAGTGTATTTAAAGAAAATGAATTTCCTCACATTTGAATACTCTCTCTCATTCTCCAATACTTTCATTATTCCTCTTTTCCTCAACACTATGTTTTCTTCATTGTCTTCATAAACAATCAAACAAATTTGTAATTTTATATTTTTTTATTTTCTTTTCCTTTTCTCTAATATTTTCTTTTTCTTGTCAAAATTCTTAAACCAAACATATTGTAAGAGTTTTTGTCACAATAAAGCTATATTTTGACAAACTAAAAAATTATTATCATTTAAAAGTATCATTAATGATATAATAAAAATTATGGTCACTTGATATGTTAATAATGAAAATTTCACATTATTACCCTTTTTGTCATTAATCTTACTTTTTCTGTGGTGAAATGATATGAAAACTTGACGAATATTACCTTCTTCTTTTTTTTGTAAGACTTGAATATGAGTACATAAAACCTTGAGACTTCATTTTTACCATTTCAATAAGATATCACTGTATTATTATCATTTTGACAAACTAAAAATTATTACAATTTAAAAGTATCATTAATGATATAATAAAAATTATTATCACTTAATATGTTAATAACAATATTTTACATTATTACTTTGTTTTGTCATTAATATTACCTTTTTTTTGTTGAAATAATATGCTAACATTACGAATATTACCTTTCTTTCTTTTTTTTTTGGTAAGACTTGAATATGAGTACATAAAACCTTGAGGCTTCATTTTTACCATTTAAATAATCAGATTTCACTGTGTGGGAGAGAGTTAACTGCGTGTGGAGCTCAATACCAAGATAGAATTATAATGTGAAAGAAGATTGTTCATTTCTTAACAATGCCTTAAGGATTATCATTTATGCGGCCCATGCTACATTTATCTTTTATTTATTGTTGTTATTATTATTATTTCTTTTTTTCTTTTAATTTTTACTTTTACTTTTGTTGTGGTGGGGTGGGTGTTGGGGGTTAGAAGAGAATAATAATGTAATGATAATTGGCAGCTGCCCATACCACAGTAATATATGGCCATAGTCCGTAGATGGAGTTGATTGGTAGGACAAAGTTGATGCAAATGCTGAGGTTAATTAGTCATAATTAATCTTATGCATCATTACACCAATAATTTCTCCAAATTAATTATATTATGCACTCACTTAAAAATCAAGTTGTAGGGATGGTTTGATCTGTTGGATCGTCGATAATTTTGTTGTTGTTCATTTCTTTCTTCTCTGTTAATTCCTGTATCAATTGAAAATTCGCTTGATTTTTTTTGCCTAAAGTCCGAAGTACAAAAACCTAGATACATTCTACAAAATTTAAATGTCAAAAACACCTAAAAAAGAGCCCTAGAATCGAAGTCTTATTCCACACTTGCATGTCACTATTTGAAAAATCACATCGGACTCGATGGTCGGACTGATTGGATCATCGACTATTCCATGAATTGGTTTGATTTTGAGTAAAAATTGATGGACAAAAAAATTGTGCTATTTTGTTAATAAGTGCACCACATATATATATGTATATATTTCTACTATACATCTAACGTACCAATATATTTCACATTTTGTAAAAAATAAATAATTAAATTATCACAAGAATAATGATGATTCCTAAATTTGTGCAACAATTAAATATGCATCAAACAAGTTCATACAAAAATATCATTCAAAATCAAGCACAATAAGGAACCAAATTAAAAAATAAGCAACCAAAGTTTTTGATTCTAGATTCCAAAGTTCTAAACTCCAAATTTTCTAACTCTATTCTTCATCATCAAGATCAATTATCATCCTCATCACCAATGGGAGATTTATAGCATTCATTATCCTTCTCTTCTTCCTCCTCTGTGTCACTTAAATTGGTATCAAATTCCTCCTTTTCATTTTGTGGAAACTTTGACATAAATGAACTTGGTGTTTTTTTTTTTTTTTTGGTACTGCTTTGGAAGCAGATGACCCACCTCTATTTCCACTTAACGAACCTATAACTATAGAGCAAGAACTTCGAGATCTAAAATCGTATGTATTTTCATCAACACCCCATAGCATCAGCAACATCATGCCAAGTCAAATTTTCATCATCAAACATAAGTTCATTCTCATCTTCCTCTTGCATCCTCCTCACCAACCATTCACTGCTTTCGTCTAACGTGTGACTCTCCCAAATAATTGAAACAATGCGATCATGATTGTCATATCTCCGCAACAAAGCTCTATTATACTTAATAAACTCCAAGTCATTTAAGCATTGTTACTCCAACTGATTTCCCTTTTTTTTTTTAAATGATGCTACAAAATAACAAGTTAATGTAATTAATAATTAGCAGCATAAAAAACTTATAAATGCATAACTTAGTAAAAAATTATTTACATGCTCAAATACACTTTAATTTCTCTCACAATCGAAAGAGCTATAAGTAAGGCTCAGAATTTTTATGGCCAACGTCTGCAAATTTGGCATTAAGGCTCCAAAGGAAGACCACCATTCAGCTATCAATTAACAATAAAAAAGAAATTATACGAAAGTTAATATTTTTTATGTAATAATAAGTTATAGTATAAAGTTTAGGTCATTCACATAATAAGATAATTACATGAAATAATTGTTTACCTGGTGCTAGTAGTGTGCTTTGCCTTTTTACTGTAGCAGATTGAAAATTACCTTAAACTCTCTTGTATGTTGTTAGCTCCTTGTTAATTTCATCTTGCACTAAGATTTGTGACCCCAACTGTTCTATTCAATTATATAAACCACACAGAACTTCTACATCATCTTCTTTGTTTGGATTGTTAAAGAAAAATTGGAGGTTCAAATAATGACCGGCTGCGTGCAAGGGCAGATAGGGTTGACAATTCCACCTTTTGTCAATAATATTAAAAACTTTCTTATATTTTGCCTCATTCTTCTCGAAAATAATTTTAATTTTCTCCTTACATCATCGGCTCATAAATATAGCCCATGGGAGGCTTCTTCTCACTATCTATCAATCGGAGGACCTCAACCAAGGGCCCACCAAACTTCATGTAGTAAACAATAATGTTCCAAAAAGAAGGCATCAATGTAATTCTTTGCACTTGTTTACCTCCTTGCTCCTTTGCAAGCTTGCTTTTATTCCACTTTCAGAAGTGAACATCTTTTTCAAACTTAACTTGTGCTTATGGAAGCTCATCAATGTCAAAAAAGTGGTAGCAAAATGAGTTTTTGTTGGTTGAATAATATCTTTTTGACTGGTGAGCTCTCTCATTATGTTCAAAACTTGAGTTCTATTATAGATGTAGCCACTGACACTTATTGTTTGTTCAATTGTTCTCTTCAATTCTGACATTTTGAAAATATCTTCAAACATTAAATCTAAATAGTGTGCTACACATGGGGACCAATACAATTATTGATATTTCTCCAGCAATATCTTCTTGGTTGCAACATTCGCACTTGCACTATTGGTGACAACTTGTATAAGATTTTTCTCTCCAACATGTTGTACAAATCTGTCAAATAGCTCAAACATTTTCTCAACCATATGAGAGTAGCCCGATGCATCAATTGACTCAAAGAACATGTTTCCTCTAGAAGTATTTAGCAAAAAATTGATAAGTGATCTTCCTTTTTTGTCTCTTCTCCCATTTGCTATGCGACTATACCCAGATCTTTTCTTGTCTTTCTCGTGCCCTTTAAAAGCATTTTAGTGCATTTCACCTCCTTCTTTAGACAAGTGACCCTTATCTCATGATATGTTAGAGGTTTCGTGTTAGCACCATGTTGTCCCATTCCTTGAATCATAGGCTTAAAACTATTGTATTTAACCGCATTAAATATATCCTGACATCATACATCCACTTAGCAAATTTTTGGACCGCTTTGTACCGCAATCTCTTTTGAGTACTAGCTGCTGTGCTTTTCCCTCACTTTGATGCTTCATTTTTGTTGCTTCAAAATCCTTCTTGAAGTAACAATTGATTGGCCCCATTTGTTTGGATTTTTTTTATTGTTGGGTTGTTGATAGAACTAAGACAGGTATAAGTTTCTTCCTTCATAATTGTTCATACTCTTTTTCATATTATTCTACATCATTAATATTATCAAAGTGAGGAATTGAATCTATGGCTTCTTTTGCTTGTTTCTTTGCTTCCATAAGCTCTTTCAATTCGATCTTCGCAAATTTAGGAATTTTTTTACAAGTTGTTGCATTTCTGAATCCCCCAATAAGATGTTCTTTAAGCTTAGAAATTTCTCCTTCGGTGATTTTGTAGCAATAATTGTATTTGATATAATTACATTTGATACAATCACTAGTTTTATTTGAATTGACCAACATGCCATAATTCCACTTAGGAACCTTCCTACTCCTATATGAAGTTTTAGAACTATCCATTTTTTCTTACTGTAATAAAAATGAAACTAAATTCAATATTTGAACACAATAATTGACTAAATTCAAGATTTGAACACAATAATTAACAAAAAAAATTGTTAGCACTTGAACAGTCTAATAAATTTAGGAAATCAAAATTTTATTTTGAAGTCCTAAAACATTTTTGCTGAAAGTTAACAATCATATTTTTAGTAGTAAAATGAATTAATGAGAAAACGTTGTTGCCCATAAGTTAATAATCACATTTTTAATAGTAAAATGAAATAATAAAAAGAAAAATAATATTTTTTATCTATTCATGCTTTATAAGTTAACAAACAATAGTAAAATAAAAGGATAAAAGGGGGCAAAAAAAAGAAAAGTACAAAGCAAGTGAAGTACTTGGGGAAGTCGAGACCAGACGTTGGTGAGAAGAGGCCGGAGGTGGGTTGGAGAAGAGGCCGGAGGTGGGAGGAGAAGTTGTTTGCTCGTGGAGAAACAGAATGAAAGGGCTTGGGCTGCTATTGTTGCTCGTAGGAAATGGTAAAAGGGCGTAGCGGATTTCGAAAGTGGGGATTTTGCCTTTCTGGACTTCTGGGCGTAGGTTAAAATGCCTTGGCACGTTTTCTGTTCCGCATTTTCCTTCTAACATTTTTGTTTTGTTTTGTTTTTAAAAAAAATAGGGTAGATTAAGCGCAGCACAATGCTTAACCACGTTGTGTAGTGTGACATAAAGCACATGGGGTGCGCTTCGCGTCGCATTGCGCAATAGCGCTTCATACATGTTTGACAACCATAGTTTGAATTGTTGAACTGTTAAACCCTTTATGATTTATTAAAATTTGAGTGATTTATTTATTTTCTTTTCTCCTTTTTACTTTTTGGCAAAATTAGCACTTTTTTTTATTATTTTTTTTGTCTAATGTAGTGACCTTCAATGCTAAGGTACATCTTAAAAAGTTAAAAGCTTTGAACACTCGAACAAATCCACAAATTAAAGGCTTTAAACTAAATCCAACATTTTAATTTTTAAGTCTGACTAGAAACCCTTGCTTTATCCAACCTATATTCTCTTGGATGCCTCTTTCAAAAAATTCTAACTTATGAAATTGAATAAGATATTTTAAGTTCTCTATATTTTATATTTCGTATTTTATTAATTTTTAAGTAATATATAAAATATAATATATATTTATATTAGGTAATTATAATATCACAATTTAATTGTAATTCAATCAAGGTTTAACCAACGATTGAACTATTAAACTGTGAATCGATAAATTTTTCAATTTAATGAAAAGTCTAATTTTTTGAACACAGCTTGCACTACGGGAGTTGGTATTAATTTTTCCATTATATTAATTTTTAAATAATTTAATATATATCCTATACAATTATAATATTATAATTCAATTGTAATTCAATTACAATGTATCTAACTAATGATCAAACCGATAAATTATCAATTGATAACTTTTCGATTCCATGACTATCCAATTCTTCAAATTGGTTTTAGAATATTTATTCATTCTAACATCACACAGCACATTGTAATCAATGCTATATAAGTTATAACTTAGATTACGTGTTAATATCAACCTAATGATTTTTTAAACTTTTGTGACATCAAAACTTGTCATAAAACTAATTAATTGTGACTCAATTTTTTTTATTTAAAAATCATTTAAGTTTTTATTTAAAAAAAAAATCCAATGATTAGCTTTTACTTCAATTTTGAACGAAATTACTTTTAAGCTTCTTAGGTGAATTTTTTTTTAATATTCAATTTTAAAATAAACTTTTCAACTATATTAATTTATTTATACTGAAAACTTTTGCAGAACTTAATTTATAACCATTGAAAATTTTTTGTTTCTTATAATTTAAAAAAATTAAATTATTTCTACCATAATTTATATCTTAAAATTTAAAGAAAATATTTTTCTCCAATTAATTAAATTAAAATCATCATTCATACAAATTATCTGATAAATGTAAAAAATCACTAAAAAACAAGTCATTAAATTTCTTAATCTATAAAGTATAAAGTCAAGGACAATTTAGTCAAAGATAGATAGTTTGTTTCTTGGAAATGCAAAAAGTATTGATGGAATGGTTTTTGCCTTTTTGGATTGAAAAATATTTTAAATATAATAATTTATTTTAAAGGGTTTTTATTTAATTTTTCAATTTTTTTTTGTAGTTTATCATACTCTTATTTATTGGTATTTTAATGAAATTGAGATGGTAAATTCGTTTTTTCAGTAGTAACTAAATTTAAATTAAAAATTATATATGATAAGTCATGTAAAATTTTTGTACTTATACTCAAGAAAGACACTCTCAAAAGAAAAAAGAAAAACTGAAAACATGAAGGAAAAGTCAACGAATAATGAATTTGCATATGAATATGATTGCATTTCAATCACGTTAATTTAATCATAAGATGTGGTCTACCGCCGAAATAGGATCCCAAATATTTGTGACCATAAAAGGTTTTAAAACTCATATTAATAATTGAAAATTTATATATAAAAAAAATTAAAACTCATCATTACCATTTTATGAGTAAATTTTTTATTATGAACGACCTTAGGGTTGATGATGATGGGCTAAGGATGTCTAAATAATGATAAAGATGAGATGAATTGAAAGAACTTGTTGGAAATAATTTTGATAAAAATTTTCCGGTTCAATCAAAATGTCCAAAATAACCTTTCGGTCCCAAAATCACAAGTCCTATTTACTGGTGGTGGAGTCATCATATTGTTGGAAAGAAAGCCGCACCATAGATAGAATCTTTGATTTTCCTTTGCAAAAGTTGATTCACAGTTGTGAATTAATTATGTTGATTACTTAATTAAATTCTTGGCGGGGGTGGTACTTAACTACCCCCCAGTCAATGTACACTATACAAATGTACACTGATTTTCAAGCAAATGAAAAACGACTATTCTTCAAGCTACAATAGCAACTGCAACAAATACTCTGAATAAGAGAAAGTACAGAAGAAAGAAAAGGTAAGGTATAATAAGCCTAAAAGCTGTCGACTGATACAAATGCCCAAAACATGATCTGGAAATGGAAATGCTACAATTATATGATTTTGAGCTTCATAAGTGGAATATAACCGTGCAAAAACATAGCCCATCAAAAAATTAGGCAAAATTTTATACTGGAGGCAAAAAATTATAGCGGTAATCAGTTTAGAATGACTAGAATACATGCCAGTTTACATATTTGATTATTTGCGAGAATCACTCACCACGAAAAAGGACTTGCTCCCAACAAGAAAATCTCATTTTCAACGTCTTTCACCCATTGACAAACCCGATTGCATATTTTTATAGCAAGAGCCTGCAAAAATGACATTCCATCACATTTGATATACCAAGAGGCCTTTCAGAAGCTTTTGATGACCCAAAGGAGAAAATACGAGACAAATCAATCTTCCAAAGAGACTAAGAAGAGTAGCTAATAATCGCAGTGTGCAAACCAGTTGAACATGTGAAAGTTCTATATCAGTATAAATCTGAAGATTCAGAGAAGATGGATGTAATAATAGTTCCAAATTCACAGAAAAAATGCTCTATTATAGCATAGTAATCTATTCCGTATCATGCATGAGGCAATTATCTTGACAAAGTGCTGACAGTGTCAATTCAGAAGGCGCAAGTAATCATGCAAACTGATTATCTAAACTGCTCAAAGTACATCAAGTATGATGTGCAAAACCTGACTGTGGCAGAATATTGGCAAGAGAACTCATTTTCATACAAGTTTGGCGTGTGAAAGAGCAAAAGTAGAATTTTGCAGGATCAAACCTTGTCTGCAAGGGGATCAAAAGCTGCATACAGTTCAAAATCTTGCGTGACCCAGCAGAGTAGCACTGTGATATCAAAGGACTAGTTAGGAACTTCACAACCAGGAAATACCTCATCATTTAACTATCAAGCAGTAGCTTACAACTTCATAGAAAGAACCGAAAGAAAAACATTAGTTGAAGAAATGGAGAACATGAAAACTCCAGCTTAAATATCACCACATTGAATAGTAGCTTTGGATGCTATCATTAATATAAAGAAAACCACAAAAATTCCGACAAAAACTACAAACCTATAACATTCAGGAGAAATATGCTCTGGTAAAAGGTTGATGGAAATGTTCAAATAAAAAAGTATGCATCAGTGTCAAATCATTTAGTTTCTAAATATCTAAAACAAATAATTGTCTTTACAATTTGAACCCATGGAACAATGTAATATCAAAGGTCTTCAAGGTAATATCTTCCACAGCATCAAATTTTAAACTGGCTTAAGTTTTGACCAAAGCTCATGGAATCTCATCCCAACCTATCTTCTTCTCTTCCAGGTCAATCAAGAATTTGGTTGCTGTAGTTGAAAACTTTCCGCAAAATGAACAATATATCTGAGAATACCTAGTATGACTTTTTCTCTATTAAAAGGACAAATCAAATGCTCATGAACTTAAGAATATGACAGTCTTGAACTGCCCTTTTCCCTGCCTCTGACAACTAACTATATGCTTCAAGACAGACATACTTATCAGTGACCATTTAGTGTAGTCAATTCTGAGATCATAACATTTTCTAGGGATCCAGAAAATGGTAAAAGACAATTCATGCATCATAAATTTATTCCATCAGAAAGCAGCATCACAGACTCTAATCAATTACTAAAATAACCTACTGCATTCTAAAATAATTTGGGAAAAACCGTAACACTTTCATGCCATGAATTATGTAATAGGTAAATGACAAAAACAGAAAGTTGGCACACTGGTTTCCTCTCGCGTGAAGGAAATGTCCAGAGTGATGTGTGATTGTTCTTACTCAATGCTGAAAGGAGTAGATCAATTAAGATACTGGTTTATATTTATTTCCATTCAATCAATGCAGAGAAAAAATTTAAAAACTCCGTGATCAGATAGAATGAGGTAGATTTACCATAATTTTCATCTCTTCTAAACTGGGTTTTGTGAGGTCCAATTTCTTTATCATGCATGGATGCATAAAGTCTTTGGTAGGCCCTATATAATCTGCAAAACAAGGGGTCATTTGTACAATCCAGCCACAAAATCTTTCCCTGAAGTCCCTTGGTGGAGAGTAGCATGGCCAACAGTTTCAAACTAAAATTTTCTAGTTACCTTTTTTGCTGTCTCAAGCTGTTGATTGGTGATGAAAATTCAGATGACACATATTGGTCAAGATAAATACTCCTATATATGAAATGCCATAGTCCAGCTGGACCACCAATTCCAACAAATCCATCCGTACTTCTCCCTGGGGAATCTGTAGCAGGTCTTGGTTGACCTAGATGAGAAGACAAAGCTCCAGCACGAGAAGTGGGATCAATGGGCAAATTCTCAATATGCATGCCACCATCTACCCAGGATCTTTGAACTTCACTTAGTACATTTGACTTCAAAAGGACAGTTTCAATCCGAATCCTATAAGATGCACCAAATATTTCCCTTTCAGCAAAGACCAAATCATCCACTAAGCTATCTTGTGGCCACTCCAGCAGCAAGATTTGATAAAAATGCACAGGGTGGTCTTGAAAATTGGATGACCACCTGAATACAACTATGGTTTCTTATGCATTATCAGAGAAAATTTACCTGCTATCTTTTAAATGATAGAATGCATCTGAACTCGTGGTGAGCAAGATCAGGTATGTATCAATCTGTCATCAGATTTGTAATTCATCACTGTTTGACAAATTGATATAAACCATTGATAAAGAAAACCATTTAATCAAAATTCAAGAACTCCTGCAAGCCTATGAGCTTGAGATAATTTCTTTTGCAGATATGCTAAATACAAATATAAGCATGACTTACATCAAAATAATGTACATAAGCATAAAGAAATGCCATGGGATTGTATCTTGGCAGGCAAATCGGCGAGAAGGATTCAGATGTCCTGCATGAAATTGAGATAACATGTACTAAGACAAACCTCATACAGTTCCAAGCCAATAAAAAAGGAAAAAAATTTCAATTTTCTTCAACACGTTATCATGGCAGGAGACAAAGGAACCAACTAATAGTCAAGTTGCCATTGCTCCTTAAAAGATTTGGCTCATTCCAAGTCCATCTTTGATGTTCTTCAACCCTCTAAAAGTTTTTGGGTCTACCACATGCTGACCATATGGTTCTATGCTCATTACCATAAAAGACCTAACATCATGCACACACGCTCAAGAAACAGCCTACTACATGAGTGCTTGTATGCGCTTACAAGCATGATTGTAACAACATTGAATAACTCATATTTCCGGAATTAAAGATGATCATGGGTATGTGGAATCTAATGGTAACTCACCTAAAAGATTCAGAGGACATTATAAAATTGGAGAGTAACAGTATGTCATCAGGATGAAGAGATGCTTTTTGGGCGCCAACAAGACTGATAACCTGCATTGCATTTCAATCTATGATGTTAATTATTGAGAACTTAGTTATAGCCTGGGGAGGACGTAGCTTATATCCAGCAACTTCAATTGACCTCAGAGTGTTGAAAAAAATTCTACCTATGTATGCTATGGGTTTTATTTACTCTTTTCATCCAGCTGAAAATTTGATTGTACAAAGGAATATAGGATATGGGGGTAAAAAGCATCAGGTCAAATGCTAAAATTATTTATTATCTTAAACTATAACAAAAAATAAAAAGATAGAAAACAACATACGCAATTGGTCTCGCCTTACAAAAACACATTATGGGAGAGTATAAAAGACATATTGAAGGCTGATTCAGAATAGCGGTAAAGATATAAATAATACCTTGTGTTTACACATTAAGAGTGCAAACAGAACTCCTGAACCAGCCACATCTTGTAAGATGGCACCTGCAGCTTGACGTGTTGCATAAGCAAGGGGAAGACAGGAGTAGGCATGAAGAAAAGTGGCAGGGTTCCTACAATCAGAGCAGTAAGCACAATTTAGTTATAACTTAAAATTGAGCAAAGTGGATTATTAATCATATGTATGGGTTTCTTACACACTAACTGGAAATAACTCTTTATTGGAATCAAAAAGTATATTCATATGATTCAATATTATTTCCATTCAAATCCATAAGCTCTCTAATGTTTAAAGCGAATAAATAGGTAAATAATTTATAATAGTTACAACCTGTAATTGGTTTCAAAATCCCAAATCAGCAAAAATGCTTCCAATATTTTTGCCAAATTGCATAATCCCATAAATGTCTAATTACTACACATCAGGAAGTTTTGCATGCCAAACTAATGCTAAGTCATATATCAGTTTGAAATGATAAATTGATCCTTCTCTTTCTTCTATTCAAACAAGCGGCAGCATAATCAGCTCTAGACAGCACAGGACGTAAGTTCTCTCATTTCATCATATAACCCACATTCCTATGCATTTTATTTTTCAGTTTATATACGCTTGAAACTTCAGAATTAGGTTTAATTAGAACACTTTTTTGATAGTGAATGTTAAGAGGAAAATGTCAACTAGATTTCCTTCAGCTACTAACACTTACATAATCTAAGAAATCGGGTTTGATAACAAATTGCATACGGAACCCACTGAAAAGAATTTCTTCCTATGATAGCACTGTGAAACAAAATAACACCCTTTTTTCCCATTTCTGCAACAAGACTCCTACATACTATGTTATCACATATACTTAACTGAAAGCAACAGTGCTCATGCGATTTGGGATCTCAAACCAATTAGATTATGTTGAAAACTTTGGTAAACCATGAAGAATTACTAAGTCAAAGTGGTAGCCATGGAGAACATGCCGCCAATTAGTTAAAGGAAAGTAATAGGAGAAGTCATGAGGGAACACATACATGAATAATTAAGAATTCACTATGTCCGCCAAACAAGGCATAAATAGACGCTGTGTACTTAAGATAATAAACACAGCATTCTGTTACAAAGAGTTAATTACAAAAATTGAGATAGAAGTTCTTATAGCCTTTCAGGTAACGGTCTCAATTCCTATTATGACACTCGACTTTCAAAAAGGGAATGCTAGATCACAAATTGCAGTTATTATATTCTAAACAATATTAATTGTAGAGAAATCAGGACTCCTATGGAATTGAACAATATCAAAGCAGACACTGAGTTTGCATAGATTATAAGACATAGTTATGTGCTTTTCCTTCCTAATCTTACATTTGATCATATGCATGTTTCAGTCAAATTGCTGTCCTCGAAAGTAATTAATTGCTTCACATACATACCCAAGTATAGCACAAATATTAAACTAAAATTCAACAACTCATCAAACATCACATTTTCTTTTTTGTTTTTCCATTTTCTACCAACATAGATATCGCCACATGCTCAAGCTTATAATCATTTCATCTGTTTTAGATACAGAACATAACTCTCAAGAATCACTAGTAAAACACTTGGAGAATGAAAAAGAAAATTCAAAATACAATAAGGAGATGGGGCAGCTGATGCGACTCTAAATTACTTTAACAGGCTATGGAGAATAAAGAAATACCAACTAAAAGAATGGATGAGAGAAGAGAAGACAGCATCAGTTCCCCCAAGCAGCGATGTCATATCAAATTTTGGATTCTTCTCGAAACAGCGATTTACAGACTTCGTCAGGATAAGTATCATCTGAATCAGATAAAAGCTAATATATGAGAAAAGGGGACCATTTATGAGAAATCAGTTGACATTGGAACAAGCAGCAAACATCAGGCAGACAGTTATGAGCCCATTAAAACACATAATATTCACCTGAAATATATAAGTTGCATATGCATAGAGGATAAGCTACCTGACCATAGAGAAGCTCCAGCTGTCCCCTTAATGATTCATAAGGCTCTTCTGTGCAACTTATGCACACCAAGTAAATTGGTCCTTTCACAAGAAAAACAACCTGAAATATAAATCTAGCATCAGTAATCTTGTCCCTTTAAAAGAAAGAAGGTGACTACCTAATACTTCTCAACAATTTCTAAGTCTTGTAACACATCAAAGTTTCTAGGATAGTGATGCAGACAACAGAGGACTCAAGAGAAAGTAAATTCACAAAAGAATTTACAGCTCAAAAGGAGGTCCTTTCAGAGATAAGTTGGTGGGCAAAAGAGTAATCAATTTGAATTGTCTTTATTACATAATTCTCATGCATCTTTAGGAATGAAGCCTCAGGATATTAAGGTGACTTTTAGATTTGCACTAAATTCAATATTAGTTGGGATTCTACTTTTGAGTTATATTTAGAGTTTATTTTGCCTTAGTGATCTATAATTAGGTTAGAATCTATTAATGAGTGGTTTCCAATTTCGAGTCCAAGTTGTTTTCCTTGGGATAGATGTAATGTCTAAACTTGTGATCTGATCCAAAGGGATGAACATTGATTGGTGAATTGAGACTTTAAATAGTTGAGCTGCTTCTTGAATTGTGTGATGCGATTCCAAATCCTTGGTTATAGGTGTGATGCAAGGTCTTTTCTCTATACCATCCTGCAATTTTCAGGACTTTAAGTTTTTGTTCTGTTCCTTCCCATATCAAAACAACCAAAAAGCCCTAAATCCGAAACTACTGTTCACCAGCAGTGTTCCCAGTACGTCAACAGCATCTAACCAGCTTTGTCAAGGTTGTCCTACAAATGATGGCATCCACAAATCTTTTGCCAAGTTTGTGTTGGAAATATGTTCAGAAAGTCATTTTGGCTGCAGACTCATTGAACTCTTGTGTTTTGGGATAGTAAGAAGAGGGAAGAGGCCAGACCCCCCTAGAAGCTCGTTCCACAAATGAAAGTCAAGTAGTTTTCAATAACAGCAATTGAAAGTGCCAGCTTAGGAAAAATGAGTTCATTAAATTGGAAAGAATTCTAGGAAATACACACAACAAGGTCATTCACTGCTCAACATTTGTCAAAAATAACTTTTTACATTGGGATCGTACAACATAAGATTCAGAAAATTCTAATAGACAACAATTGGAAATACAAGACACCAAATGAAAACTGTTATTCAAAGCTATATGGTGTCAATATAAGATAACACAAATATACTCTATTAGTTAAAAAGGATAAGTTCAACTTCAGTTTGCAAGAAACAGGCTACATGGACAAAATTTTAAAATGACAGCAGAAATCATAAAGCTGTATCTTAGCATATCCTCTTCCTCCTCAAAGCTCCATTTTTGGTTGTACATGCTTCATGGCACTGAAGTAGGAGCACGTACTTTGATCAAATGAATCTTTCAACTTAAAAACTCAGTTTGTGCTCTTTATGATTTTAATAATGTGAATGCATAAAATGACTATCCTTTCGTCTCTTCTCCAAGCAGCCAAAATTATCATTGAACACTGGTATAGTCATGGACTCGTTGTGAGCAAAATATTCAATTGTAACATTTATGATTGACCTACAGAGTGCTTTAGCTACCTTTGGGTGCATTTCGCATACTTGGTGATATCTATTCTTCTCTCTACCATCATAAATACATACATCTAAGGAAGGAAACGGAAGGGTCATTTAAATTGACTTTCTACTGTTTGTCAGACAAGGTTCAGTTCTCTCAACTTGACATGCAGTTTTCTGACACTCATAATTAGCAGAATGAATTCATTAATTAAAGATTCTCCATCAACCTAATTTGCACTATTCAACATTCTCAAAAAGATCATGTGTTGGACATTATTTTTTCCATGTAAGTTGTCCATTAACCAAAAGGTCAGATATTTTCTGTGCAGGGGGGTCCAAGTTATAAAAGTTATTTTTGAATACATTTATGCTTTAAACTACGAAGGCAGTTCTGCAAGTTATATTACCCCCTAGCATGGCTCGATACAGTTATGCAAGTAAAAGATATGCAAAAGAATGGAAAGAGCAATGGGAGTTGAAACTATAATATAAAAGTAGCTTTATTTAACTTCTTTCTCAAATAGAAATCGATAATACAGAAGCTTTTACATCATAAAAGAACTGCTTTGTTCTTAATATGCTGAGGTTCAATTCTCATCTAAAGGCTAGTAAAGAATTATGCATCAGAAACAGTACGAGTCATTGTATTTAATAAGGTTTTTATTAACCTCTTAAAACACCCACAAGCATTGTCTATTAGAGTCCAGTCAATCATAATATATATCCTCAAGCGCTAAGAACAATACTGCAACTATAAACTCTTTTCTTTTCATGTAGCAGCGACAGAAAGAGGCAGCCTACTGGTAAGTGGTATGGCTAATATAATTGTACATACCCATATATGCACGGCAAAGGTACAAGTTATCTAAGCAGCTTGCTTTCCTATTTCACATAAGACCTAAAATTTTTCTGGGATAACCAATCTGTATTAAAGACAAAAATTTAATGCAACTTAATTGGAAGCTTATAAGTTCAACAAGAAGGTGACATATTGACCTGATGTTTACCAGCTCTCACCAATTTTACCCGGTCTCCCCTGAAAAAATATCAATAAACAGATACAAAATATCCAATCAAAGAGCTGTTAAGCAATATAACATCAAACAAGGCAACAAAATAGCTGTCACAAGTAACACACCCATTTTCAACAAAGGAAATGATGGCTTGCAAAGTTGCAGAGAATCCAGCTAGCTTGTGTTCATCCCCATGTCTGCAAGTCAATAGTAAAACAGGACAAGAGAATATAATCCATATATAGCTATATACAAATGAAATAGTGCAGAAACTCAATATAGACATATTTGTGTGTTTTAAGTTCACTGTTCACATCACTCATTGTAGAGGAAAGTATATGAGTTCTCTTTCACTATGCAGAATCTATTCAAAATTGACGCAAACCTTGAATATATGGGTTTTCCGGAGTGGCTTAAAATAAAGAAGTGTTTCTTTCTTTTCCTCCAGGAAACTGAAGCATCATCCTGCAGTTCATTATTAACCAAACAGCATAAAAGAGCAGGTACAACAGGACCCAGATTACCAGTTTATCTAAATGCTAGCAACTAAAGCTTATTTTACTTTCCGGACCACGAATACATTACAAAAACGAGGAACA
Organism: Jacaranda copaia; assembly: GCA_014898725.1. Lineage (NCBI taxonomy): Eukaryota > Viridiplantae > Streptophyta > Magnoliopsida > Lamiales > Bignoniaceae > Jacaranda > Jacaranda copaia. The sequence continues at coordinate 193,986 of JACGDI010005290.1, read as the reverse complement.
TTTTTATTAAGAATGAATCACGAAAAATGCTAAGAATTTTTAGCCAGCTAACCTCATCCGGATGGCGTTTTCCAGAAACCCACTGTTCATGGGACCCCGAAACCCCATCCTTTTCGACCTCGCGAATCTCATTATCATCTTCGTCGCCATCATTAATTTCATCACCGCCACTGGTGCTCCCCATTTCACCAGCATAGCCGCTGCTGCTAGGACTCAACCGCGGCTCAACTTCATCTACCTCTGAAGTATTCCTCCATGTAAAGGAAAGGCTCTCTTTAATCACCCCCGAAGACTCAGCCTTCAAACTATTCTCGGTATGCTCATCTTCAACGGAGTCAATTGCTGCTTCCGCTCCAATTTCTTCATTCAACAATCCATTTCTGAACGTTAGCTCCTCCACCATTTGCTCTTCTCCTTCTTCCACTTCCTCTTCTTCGTCAATTGTAGCCGTTGGTGAACGGGAGGACATTGAGATTGAGGCCAGTTGATTCTCAATTGCGTCAAGCGATTGGTCAATGGAATCCGGATTCGGGCCTGAGTTCAGATTCGGGTCCGGATTAACAATAGGGTCCCGTTCATCGCTGTCGGAGGACGAACTGGAAGATGAAGAATTCGAATCGGAGGGCATTATTGATCACAAAGTAAAACTACAGACCCAAATGGAAAATTGAATTTTAGGGTTACGCAGAAATTTGAGTTAAATCAACCAAAACCCTCCACCCGCAAGAAGAAAAAATTGAAGTCTACTGGTGGCACCGCAACTACCAATAAGGCGGGGCGGTGAACGAGAGAGGACAAAGCGCAAGACGACGGCGTATGTTTGACCAGTAGGTGGTGGGCTTGGGAGTGGGGAGCGCGAGGATTTGGTGGCGCAACGGTAACGTACATAAATGGGCCTAATAATTTATTGGGCTTACTATGTAGGCCCAGATAAGTTTTAAAGGTCTTTAAAAATTTCGAACAGATTTTGGACACGAAATGCTTGGTTTTAAATTGGGTTAAGAAATGGGAATGTTTGGTTATTTTTTTTATTTGGTTTTTTGCGTGTTTTAGGATAATAAATTATTAAAGAGTATGAAAGTTACTTTTTGATATGTTTGTTTATATTTTCGAAAGATATTTTTTACTGTAGAAATCAAGTCAATACTTTTTTGTTGGATTTTTAGGGTAAAAATGAAATTGAATGATTTTTTTTAATATTAGAATAATAATAAAATATATTTAATGTATATATAGAATATATATATGTATATATTGAAAAATGTGTGTTTTGGAGAAAAACTAGAGATATATTTGATTATCTTTTCCCAAAACAATGTGTCCCTAAGAAACATAACCAAACAAAGCCTATGGTTTTTAAACAAGATGTAAGTACAAGTAACTAAGCGGTTAAGAATTAAATATATTACATTTTGTTTTCAAATAGATTGGAGATATGGGCCAAGACTAATCAAGGCCCAAACCCACTTTTAATCAAAGCCCTGAGAGTTCGAGGAATTGGGCCAAGGAATAAAGCCATTCAGGCCCTATTCAGCCCTTCTCCAACCTTTGTAAACACTCCTAAATTCTATATTATGAGGTATGCATGTATGTATCTTTTTGGTTCTTCATATTCTCGCCGTATATTACTTTGTTTTATGGTTAATGATGTGAGCGTCAGAAAATTTTAACGTAAGCTAGACTCGTCACATCTTCCAACCAGTCATTTGATTCTAAACAGCAGACTCGAATAGGAACTGAATTTGGAATAAAAGCTTAGTCGTCAACTCACGAACAATCCAAGGCAGACCCATGACAGTGTGTGCATTTTTTGTTTTTAACCGCAAAATTGGACCCATTGCAGATTCAAAAGGCCCAGAGGCCCAAAAATAAGGAGGCAATTCTTTTTTCTTTTGTGGAAACAGAAGGCCCAAAAATAATCACTCAACTCTTTCAAGTGAGCCGCCAAGGTAGGCAAATAGGTATGAAAATAGGCTAGACTTAATTAGACTTTGATTTAAATAGACCACACATATTATGCATATAATAAGTATGAACTTGTCCTATTATTTATGATGGATTTTTTTTTTAAATATCAAACTTAATCTTTTTAATAAATTCAAAAGTCTTGACCTTCACTAAAAATCTTTGTAAAAACTTATTTTCTATTACAGCTCTAATTAGGTTAAACATTACATAAGTCTAGACTTTTAATATACTGAAATTTATAAAAGACCTTAATGTGAGTAATTATTAACAGACCTGAAAGTTATGTAAATTGTTAACACGTATGTAGACAATAGCCAAAAAATATAAATAACAAATACATAATCATGAAAATTAAATATAAAGTATAAAATAGTTGTATATAAATAAATGTTATATGGATATAAAGCCTAAAAGTAAACAAACTCACTTTCATCAAATATTGATTAAATAATAAAAGTTATTTTATATTAACTTTGTAATATATAATATAAATATAATTATTTTATATTATGTAAAGAATGATAAATAAGTTAGCATTTTAGACCTGTGGGCTTTTAAAAGAGTTTAAACCTAATCTATTTAATTAGAAAGATTATTTTTTAAGCTTTGATTTGATATTTTTATTAAATAAATGCTAAATTTAATTATGCCATGGATCCATGATATGGATGATCTAACTTATTCCCATATCTATAGACAAGGGCATTCATATTACCATGAAAATTCTTAAGAAAACAAAAGAAAAGGAAATAAACACCTTGAGACTCTCAACCACCTCCTCGAAGTCTTTCTACCATGCAAAATGCATTTTTACATCAAATAGTTATGGTTAGGTTTCAAACATATCAATAGTTGGACCACGCCATGCTCAAATAAGACGTTCAATATATACAAATACTTTATATTAAAGAAAAATAAAAAGAAAATATACAGTAGTATCATTGAGTATCACAATAGTATGCCTACATGCATCCATTACCATTGTTCTTCAGTTCGATCGAAGATCGGAGACACTTAATAATTTAGTTTTCAATGAGTATAAGTTTTGCTAAGTATAAAATCAATCCACTTTTATTCGGAACATTATAACATGTTAGAGTATGATGTTTATGGCAGAAAAATTCGAATGAATTGAGAAAATTAATGAACCAAAATGAGTACAATAAGCAATAAAAGAATAATTTGCCCCTCATGCTTATATAAAGTTATGTTACACATTTAAGATTTTTATTCTATCAAAAATAATAAAATTATCTATTATATTTTGTAAAAAATGTTCTCTGTGCCTTGAAATTAAAATATTTGGCTATGCCCTAACAGCCAAGTATCTAAACCTTTTGAAATTCATGTAATTTATATTTGAAATTGATATTATAAACAGTACGAGTGAAATGACGACCATCAAACACAACTTCATTTGTGAAAATGAACTTTTTTAGATAATAAACCGTTGAATTTTATAATTTCAAATTATATTTTCAATGTGAGAGTAAAATTAAAAGTTTCTTACATCAATAATGGTGTGAAGAAACACTACAAAAAAATTCATATTTAGCGGCATTAACTTGATGATATTTTATAATATAATGACACAAAAAAAGATGTTATGGTGCTAGTTATAAAAAATTACCATACCACTATAATTTAATATCTGGTAGCATTTAATTATTAAATGATAAACAAATAGTGACATTTAATTAAAAATGCCACAATAAATGTATTTCAAAAGCATTTAGCTAGTCTCACGAATTTTTTTTAGAAAAATGCCACTAATATGTAGTTATAGTGTTGTTTGGAGAAAGATGTCATAAAGTATTTAGCTGCATTCATAGTGTATGACATGTAAAAAATAAAATAGTAATAGTCATAAAAAAATGTCACTATAATAAAATATTTAGTGGCATTTGATTACTAAATGACATATAAATTTAAGGCATTTGATAAAAATGCCAACAAAAACATAATTTGAAGGTATTTAACTAATGCCACTAATTTTTTTTAAAAACATGTCACTCATATTTATTTATGGTGGCGCCTAAAAAAATATCACAAAATATTTAGTGGTACTAATTTAGTGACATTCAAAAGTGTAATAACGCATAAGAGTAATAGGGTGATAATTGTTGAAAAATGTCATTGTAATACAGTATTTAGTGGCATTTAATTAATAAGTAATAAAAAAATAGTGACATTTGATTGAAAATGCCAATATAAACATATTTGCGAGGCACTTAAGTAGTGCTACTAATTTTTATGGAAAAACAAATGCTACTCACGTTTATTTATGATCTCATTTATAAAAAGTATTGTAAATTATTTAGCAGTACTAATTTAATGCCATTTTACAATATAGTGTTACTTAGTAATAATTGATTAATAAATGTTATAAAAACATAGTTTTATTGAAATCACGAACATAATTATATGTTAAAAGCATTTAACTAGCAATACTACTTTTTCTGAAAAAAGGAGAAAAGAATAACTCGTGATTTAGTTATGGTGCAATATGAAATAAATATCTCACAAAAATAGATAAAGTATATATAGTTATTAATAATTGTAAAATATACCGATGAGGGTAGAGTTTGTGTGTAACTAGATTGGGTTGGAATATGGATGGATTAAACTGCTTAGTTGAGTAGATATACTCTGAAGATTGTTGGGTTAAGTCCTGCAATCATTAGCAAACATCAGGCTAACCAAGATGCCCTTAGATATGGTACTCTGATGCTTAAGTCAGCAACAAATCAACTAGAAAATTGAGTAGCAGAGTGAGGACTTTTAGTATAGAATGACATACCTTGTGAGAGGCTGGCCATGGGGTATTTATAGCCTTCTACGAATGGTTGATAAGTCTAAGATGCTCTTGGCATTTAGAAAGGGCTCTTGTAATTGCTTGAAGGGCATTAGATTTTCTCCAATTTGTGTACTATTTCAAATGGCTTCATCTCTAACTTTCATGAACAGAATAGTCACAAGTGGCGCTCCTCTTATCTAGCGCAGCAAGGTAGGTGGTACTAGGGTGGCATATCGCCTGCCAGAGCATTAAATGCAGTAGAGAAAGGATTCCACAACAAGTTAACTTTTCTGGTTGACCAAAGGATCGACTTAAGAGCTAACTCCTGAAGTGTTGGATGATAGATGGTTCCCATTCTTAACTCTCATCAGGACCATCGATCATCTGTGTTCGACTATCATGGCCTGGTTGAATGATATGATGCTACTTAGTGTGTTGGCGCGAAAGAGAATGACAGGTCAATGAGGTCAACGACATGACCAAGCTTTGAAGGTGAAATGGGCCTGGCCACATTCTTCACATCTAATTCTTGGGTTAATAGTCTTTGGGCTAAGCCTATTGGGCTATCCCATATTTTTGAATTCTGATCGAGAGTATCGATAAGAAGGATTGGGTAGTAACTCGTTATGAAGTAGCAAGGTCCAATTAATAAGGGTTTTCGTAATTGACCAAGGTTTAATGTATTTAATGTGCATGTTGCATTAAAGCATACGAAGCACCAAGCGATGGCTAAGCTATTATTACAGCTGTTTAGATTCTCACGCCTAGGTGTCTATAAATAAGTGTGATTAAGAAGCTCATTTTTCACTTTCACATCTTTACATCTGGTCAAATTTCACATTTACTGTGCCTTCTGTCAATTGTTCTATGCTTTAAGCTTTGTTGAAATCATGTAAATCTTTTCACAGTTTGATTCAAGCACATTATTTCCTTAAAATATAGCATTTATATGATTTTGAGGGTAGTTAAGGGAGTGATAATAAGGTTAACCAGTCTAATAAAACCCCACCCAGTAAGGAGAGCGAGTCGAGTAATGAGTTAAGCAGTTCCTCCTTCAACAACTTGAGTAACCACCACACTGCTACTAGGGGTAATGCTGGGCCAAGTGAGGCCCTCGTGTCTCGTAGTCAATTATTCACCCCCAACCACTATAGCGAGATAATATCTAAACTAACACCGACCGACCTAGCATGGATTAGGTAGGTTTACCACATCCCTTTCGAATATGAACTTATAGCGCCTCGACCCACTGATAGGATATATTGACCTCCTAATGGATGTATAACCGTGTTCAAAAAAGCTTTCAGATGCAAACTTAGGTTTTCTTTAGCCTAACCAATAATCGACCTATTAAATGAGTTATAGGTTTGCATTACCCAACTATTACTGAATTGCTTCTCGACCCTATATAGCTTTGCTGTCCTGATGCACATATTCAACCAATCGGCCACCTTTGCAAACGTTTTGAACCTTTTTCACATTCCTATATCCCACAAATTGGGTAACATCAATGAGTGGAGGTTTTATTACTTTACCACTCGACCACACCAAAAAATTCTTGTCACCACATCTTCCTCCTATGGTCAAGAGTGGAAAAAATATTATCTCTATGCTCGATCACCCAAGGGCTTCAATATTCCTAAGGGGTGATGGATAGGTTATGTCGAGATGCTCGAGAATTTGACTCCAACCTGATCGAATACATTCATCCAAGATTTGGTCAAGTTTGGTTAGGTCGAGGCCTCGGTGTTATCGAAGAGAGGAGTTTGGTGTTAGTTGGCTTATCGCTAGCCCAACTAGACTTACCAGCAGTTGCTCGATTGGGTAGATAATGCTACTAACTCTCATTGGGTTTGCTTATTTGTTGATCTTTGTGTTCAACTCTAATTACTTTTAATGTTGTTGGTTTTGTTGGTAGATCAAGAAAAGACCATGAACCGCATGGGGCAGGAAGCTTTAGCCTGGGTCTAAAGAAATAAAGAGCACCGACAGGCTACAGTAGCTCATTGAGAGGCCGCTCTAGTCATGGTGTAGTCGCCCTAGGCTGCGCAACCGTCACCAACTGCATCACACACTCAACATGTGACGACCATAGGCAGCAACTCGATTGGTCAGGGTAAGAAATAGATGGTTGCATAGAGAGGTCCTACCCAATAGAGAACTATAGTTGAGAAAGGTAAAGGTAAAGCTAAGGGATTGAGCCAGCTTTGGGTATAATCTGTTTAGTTGGTGTGAAGATGACGTGTTGTTCCATCTACCAAAGCTACCATCTCCTAAATTTAGGATAGAGTTGGTTATGGCCATGCACAACTAAAAATCTATGCTGTCAGCAAGGGTAACTAAGGCTGCCACATTAAAAGTGATGATAGCTGGGAAGTTGGCGTTTGATAAGAAGACGTTCATAGACCTAAGCCAAGATGCTGCAACTAGAGCCTTGGTCAGAGCTAACTTTGGCCGATTGCAATGAACTATAATCTGGGAAAGACCTAGAAACTTTGAAGGCTTAACTCTAGTATGCTCAGGTGCGAGTCGAGCAGTTAACAAAGGAGGTCGAGGACCTTAATAATTAGCTCATAATGAAGGATAGCTAGTTGGTCACTGCTATCACTGAAAAGATCAGGATGGACAAGCTATTGAATCAAGTAAAGATAGATGTACAACACGACTATGATTCTAGTCAGATAGGTGGTATAATGCGATCATTCAGGATGCTCAAGCCGAATTTTACAAGAAGCTACCACTTATGTGATGAGAGGTCGTGCAGTAGTTTATGTTATGCTCGGCACTTTAGGATGTGAGCATTGTCTTTTCTTTGGATGACGCTAAAGAGGCATTCGACAAGACGTTCAAACAGCTAGAGTATCTAGGCTATATGTTTCAAGCAAAAGATAAGGATTGCATCAGCCCTATACTGGATAAGCAGTTGTGAATATACCTAGAGCCAAGTGAGGCTGCCGCGCGAAGAGGGACCTGTAGGAACCCCCCTTGATCAAGCCTATGATTGAGGCACAGAAAAATAGGTCAAGATGGCCAAGGCATTTGGGTTTGCCAACTTCTTCGTGTTCGAGATCCACAATGGTTTGTTTGATACAGCTCAATTTCTTTCACCTTATAGGAGTGACTTTTTGGTCAGAAAGGTGGGGCCTTGCCAACCAGTACTTTCTATTGCTCAATTACCTGCTATGGGATAAGCACAAGAGGCACATAACTTTATGGTGATTGCCATCCCTTAGAGTGATGAGCTCGATCAGGTAATTAGAAAAGGTGCTCGATAGAAAAGATGCTCGAGATACACGTACTGAAGATGCGGGGTTGAGCAATCGCTAAATTTCTTGCTACTCATGTCTGGTCACCCTACGTGGCATTGTCTAGTAATCTTTATTTTTCATTTCATTTCATTTTTTTCATCTTTTTTGCAAAGTTTGTAAGCGAAAGGTTATGAATGAAATGAAATGTTGCTTTATGCTCATTGATGTGTAGTAAGCTTTATTTTAGCTTTATCTCTTTCGTTCTTTTCGAATGATAACTGTTGATGAACAAATAATTCGATCTCACATATCATAATCCCAAAAATAATGGAATTAATGTTCACAATCGATTTGAATCAATTGGTGCAAGAATAATGGAATTAATCCAAGATACTGGTTAACTTTTAATGTTGATTTGCACTATGTTATTGTGCTAGAATGAACGCTTTTGTCGAACCAATCACATTAACTTCATGACTTTGACTATGGGGTCGAATTTTTAGCTTTGGTTTGAGGCCATAATTTGTTGTAATAATGATTCGAGGTTAACTATAGGGTCGATGATATAAACAATTAAATTATTTATTCACTTGTGCTAAAAAGCCTTAATTTTGTGATTGGAAACCATTAATTTTAGTCCACTGCAGGGTCAACGATAAATGATCAACTCTTTTATTTACTTAGGTTAGAAGGATTTAATTTTACGGCTTGAAGCCTTATTTTTGGTCAATTGCGGGGTTGATGATAAATGTTAATTCGTTTATTTATTAATTTATAGAGAGAGATCTTTCTCAGTCAAGCAAGTGGATAGTTGTAGAAATACGAATGATTTTTTTATCATGAAGTAATACAATGGAGACTAGAAGTCTCTTCATACAGAAAATTTCTTTAAATTCAATGCATTACAAGGTCATGAGAGTTCATTATCATTCATATATGCAAATCGATATGCATTGTGCTTCGCTACCTTGATCACGGAATAGGGCCCCTTCTATTTTGAGTTGAGTTTACCTACGTTCTTCAACACTTCCACTTTTTTTAAGACGAAATCTCCAACTTTGAAGCTACGCAGTTGAACTCCCTTGTTGTAGTGCTTCATCATCTTTGATCTATATCACTGCATTGTGTTGTAAGTTTCTTAGCACAACTCATCGATGGTTTCCAGATCGCGTTTTCTTTTGGATGTGTTCATGATGGAATTAAAATGGATCACTTGAGTTGTGTATTGTATCAACTCAAAAAGGATGCTTGCTTCGAAACCATATACCAGACTATAGAGGCTGTGAACTATAGCTGTTCGGGGAGTTATTTGGTACGACCATAAGACTCTTAGAAAGTCGTATACCCAACTCACTTCGGTGCCTTCTAGTCCAGCTTTGAGATGGTTGAGGATAGTTCTATTCGTTCCTTTAGTCTAGCCATTAGCCTGAGGGTTCCTTACTAAGGTAAAGTGTTGGCGAATTCCCAAAGCCTCATACCAATTTCTCGTGTTTTTGCTCTGAAATTGAGTTTGGTGTCTAAAATCAAGACCTTGGGGAGACTAAAATAACAAATAATGTTCTTCTAAATAAAACTCTTAATGGCCGTATCCATTATCTTGGGAATTGCTTCTACCTCGACCCACTTAGTAAAGTATTCTACTACAACAATGATAAACTTTCTTTGACCTGATGTCTTTGGCAAGGAACCAATAATATTAATCCCCCACTGGTTGAATAGCCATGTGACCTGGACATTTACTATTGATGTTGTGGGTTGGTATGGTATGTTCAAATGAACCTGATAGGATGGACTTCTTCTAGTGAGGTCAATGGAATCTTTTAATAGTGTTGGCAAAAATATCCATATCTAATAACTTTATAGGCCAGAAAGCATCCTCCAAAATTGGTTCCACAAATGTTTGTGTGAATTTCCCGTAAGACCTCATGGGCTTAGCCTAAGTTTAAGCACTTTAAGAGTGGTCCGAAAATTGACTTCTTGTAGAGTTGGCCATGCTCGTCGAGGGCAAACTTGACTATTTAACCTCTAAGTCTATGCGCCTCATTTCTATCCTTGGGGACTGCCTTTAACTCAGGTAAATTTTTATTGCATCTTGCCAAGAAGAAGTGCGTTCCTCGATGCTCCCTACTAGGTTCTAGTCAAGGGTATCCATTATGGGCTTGCTTACAACTAGAAATATTATTGTTCTGTCTCTGGTTTCCTTTGTCAAGCTCATGAACTTAGATAAGGCATCGGCTCACTCATTCTCTGATTGAGGTACATAACTGAGGGTGAAACTCTTGAACGGCCATTTTAATTTTTTCACCTTGGCTAGGTACTGACTATTCTTTGATTTCTTGGCCTCAAAATTTTCTTCGACTTGCTCTGTGACTAGCTAGGAGTTAGTGATCATTGATCTACTGTCATTCTCATGCCCACTAGAAGGGCTTTATATTTAGCCTCATTATTGGTCACTAGGAAGTTGAGTTTGATTGCGAAATCATATTCCTCCGTGAGTAGGGAGCGAAGTGAAACACCTATCTCTCTTTCTGAGGTGGTCATTGATCCATTAACGTGCAAAGTCTACTCGAGAGAGTTATAGTTATTATGGTCATGTTAGTCAAGGAAGTCAAGCCTCTCAGCAACAAAATTGGCTAAAACGTGCGCTTTCACAACTGTTCGAGGTTGGAACGTGATGTCAAATTTCCCTAATTTGATCGCCCACTTGTTAGTCTCCCCAACATGTTGGGTTTTGATAGAGGCTACTTTAATGGTTGATTGGTTAACACTATGATCACGTGAGACTAGAAGTATGGATGTAGCTTTTGAGCTACTGTAACTAGGGTGAGGATAAATTTCTTGATATCAAGGTAGTTGTACTCGGTTCCCTATAGTGCCTTGCTGCAATAATAAATAGATCGACAGGTTCTGTCCCTAGTTGAGACCAAAACTTAGCTAATTGAGGTTGTCGACACTGCCAAGTATACGTGTAAAACTTTTCCCAACTCAGGTTTTGCAAGCATAGATAGTGAGGAAAGGTAGTTCTTGAGCTTGACTAAGGCCTAGCCATACTATTTCATCTATTGGAAGCCTGATTTCTAAGCGTTCCTAAGAATCTTGAAGAAAGACAGACTATTGTTGGCTAACTAAGTGATGAATCTACCTAGGGCTATGATTCACTCGACCAGGCACTGCATGTCTCTCACCATTTGGGGAAGGGCGACATCCAACACTACTTGGATTTTCTATAAATTTACTTCAATGCCCTTATGATTGACCATGTAATCGAGGAACTTGCCTCCTCAAACCTCGAAGGTGCATCTATTAGGGTTAAGTTTCATGCTGAACACCCATAGTATAGAAAATATGTGGTTGAGGTTGATTAAATATTTCTTGGCCATCTCTGTCTTGACGATCATATTGTCGATGTACACTTCTATAGACTTTCCAATCTCATTTTTGAACATAAAGTTTACTAATCTCTGGTAAGTTGCTCCTGTATTTTTAAGCCCAAAAAACATGGCCAAGAAATAATACACCCCATTTGGGACAATGAAAGAGGTTTTATCCCTGTCCTTGGGTGCCATAAATATCTAATAATAGCTTTGAAAAGCCTCTATCATACTGAGTAATTCACAACCAGCAGTAGAATCAACTAGCAAATCTATGTGAGGTAGGGGGTAAGGATCTTTGGCAAGCTTTATTCAAATCGGTAAAATCATTACACATAGGCTATATCCCCGTACTCTTGGGGATGGGTACAACATTACAAAGCCAAGAGGGATATTAAACTTCTACAATATATCTTGCCTCTAAGAGTTTGCTGACCTCCTCTTCGATAATCTGGCATCTCTCAGCATCTCTCAGCATTAACGATCCTCATCTTCTATTTTACTAGCTTGTATAAGGGGTCCACATTAAGACGATGGACAATGATGCTTGGGTTGATTCCTTGGAGGTCAGAAGCTTTCCATGCAAATATGTCGATATTTCTATGAAGAAAATTAACTATAAGACATTCTATGCGGTGGCCTATATCACTTTCAATCTTGGTAGTCTTGTTGAGGTTCCAAGGTTTAAGCTCAATTATTTCAAACTCCTCAACTGGCTCAACCTTAGTGTCCTCAAGTTTTCTTTTCTTACTTGCCTGCCACTCCTCGGGTTTTGCTACAAGGGCATTCTCGAGGGTTTTGATTGCAGTCTTTTTGCTCACTAAACTTAATTGAAATGGTGTAGTAGCACTATGCTTTCTTGATGTTGCACAAGAGCTCACTTGTGCCAGTTGGGGTTAGGAATTTGATTTCCATATGGTAAGCAGAGACGACAGCTCGAAAGTTGTTCAGAGCTTGTTGCCCCTTAATGATATTGTAGGTAAATGGAACGCCAATGACTAAGTAGTTTATCATGAGGGTTCTCCTACGTGGGGCTTCCCCAAATGATGTGGACAAGTTGATAGATCCCTTCAGGATGATTTTTGACCCCCCAAAATTAACCAATGGTGTATGAATTAGCTTGAACTTCAGCTACCCTAAATTCATTCTTTTTAAGGTTGACAAGAATATAATGTTTGTGGAACTATCATTGTCAGCCAGGACCTTGCGTACATTAAAATTGGCTATCTCAATCAATACAACCATTAGGCGGTCTACATTGTGGTCAACTCCTTTGTCGTTGAGGTGGGTGACATCGGCATCAGTTAAGAAAATTAACTCTGCTATGGTGGAAAGCTAGATAACTATTTTAATCAAGGTGGAGTTGGTTGATCCCAGTCTTTGCTAGGTCTACCTTCTAATGAACTTCGAGTCCACCCTAGTGGGATTTTGAGCGATCATGTCAACAACTCCTTGAATGGGTGGACGAGGATCTTAGTCAGGTTTCTTTTCTCTGTCCTCTTTTCTAAAGCTCATCAACCTTTCTCTATGGGGACTCTAGTTAATTTTGCCCACTTTTTGCTTGGCACTCTCATCGCTAAATTTTTTGAGATGGCCTTGTCGAATCAACCTCTTAATTTCATCATGCAAGTTGGAAGAGTCTTAAGTGTCATGGCCCTTTTATTTGTGAAAATAGCAGTACTTCTTGGACTTTTTCATAGCCTCAGTTTCGGTGAGCTTCCTAGGTTTTTCAAGAGGTTGTTATGCTAGATGGCAAACAACACGTCCTTCCTCAGGAGATTAAGCAGGGTGTAGTCATGGAAGCGCTTGATGGGAGATTGATGGCCCTTCTTGTGCTAACGGTCTTCTTTCTCGTTATTTTTCTTTTTGTTGACCTTAGGGTTGCCATATTTAAGTCTATTCATGTCTTTCTGGGTCATGTATCTCTTTTTAAGGTCGAGCAACTTCTTTATCGATCAAGGCCACTCACACACTAATGCATTAGCACATTTCTTGTGTATAAGGCCCAAGAAAAGCACATCGATTAGGAGCCCGATTCTAGGGCTATCAATTTTTAGTACTTCTATATTGAACCTAGTGAAGAAATCATGAAAGAATTCCCCTTCATTCTATTTTAATGGTATACAAGTAGGTGTGGGGAAGCTTTGTCTTTCTCCGATTGGCAAACTGATCCAACAACTTGTCACACAACTGGTTGTACAAGTAATTTTATGCTGGCTCGAGCTTAACAAACTAGTCAAGCGTAATGCCATGAAAGGTGGTCACCAGCATCTTTGCATGAACGTATTCATTATGCTCGTGCAGCAACATCATATGTTCGAACTGCATCAATTACTTATTTGGGTCAGACAAGCTATCATATAGAGGGAATCCGATCGGGACCTTGGCGTCAACGATTATGTGTTTATTGATTATCTCCTGGATAAATGGAGATTTCCCTTCTTGGTATAACCTTTGTGGTCCTTTAAGGTAAGGATTCCTCTTAGTGTTTCTCTTTGAGATCTCTTCTAAACGTCCATTCAACTGTTACACTTGGTGGGACATCTCCTCTCACTCCTGTTTATCAGCTTGGGACATATTTCTATTCACCTGAAGCTTTGGGTGCTTGACCTTATCACACTGCTAGACTCGAATGGGTCAAGCACTATGGTCAACTGAGTCTACAACTTCCTCACGAGGGATGGGTTGCATATCTCCCATGGGAAAATGTCCTGAGTTAATCTCATGCCTTGAGAGTGGTTGCTTGAACTCTGGTTGACAGTAATTCTATCTGGGAGGTCTTTCCTCAAGGGGCACTGGTTGAGGGGTACCGCTAGCCGCCAGCCCAGTCAGAGCAACATGAAAATTTAGGGTGGCAAAAAGCTAGGTAAAAATTTGAGCGAATATCTGTTCATTGATGAGATGCATCAACTGAGGCATAGTCAAGGTAACTACCTATTCTAGTTGGGCGCTAGGCACTGGTATATTTGGTTTTTGCTATGGTCGATAGGATGGTGCTGGTGACCTCCTATTCTCCTCTTGCTCAGAAATGGCTCGCCTAGTGTTTACCATTTTTTGATTGCGAACTCAAGTTTCCCACAAATGGCACCAAATGATGAGGGTAAAGTTTGTGTGTAACTAGAATGGGTCAGAATACAGATGGATCGACTCAGTTGGTTGATTAGATATTCTCTAAAGATTGTTCGGTTGAGTCCTGTAATCACTAACAAACATCAAGCTAACCAAGGTGCCCTCGATTATGACACTCCAACACTTAAGTTACTAATAAATCGACTAAAAAATTGAGCAGTAGAGTGAAGAATTTTAGAATAGAATGGCATACCTTCTGAGATGCTGACCATGAGATATTTATAGCCTTCTCTAGATGATTGATATGTCTAAAATGCCCTTGGAATTCAAAAATGGCTCTTATCCTTACATGGGGGGCATTAGGTCTTTTCCCATTTATATACTATTTCAGGTGGCTTCATCTCCAATTTTCATAGGTAAAATAGTACACAAAGGGTGCTCCTCCTATCTGGCATGACAAGGTAGGCAGTACTAAGGCGACATGTGCAGAGCATTAAATACGACAAAGAAAGAATTCTGCAGTGAGTTGACTTTTCTAGTCGACCAAAGGACCAACCTTAGAACTAGCTCCTAAAGTGTTAGACAACAGACGATTCCCATTCCTAACTCTCATCGGGATCATCGATCGCCTTTGTTTAACTACCATGGCTAGTCGAATGATACTAACACTGCCAAGTGTGCTAGCGCAAAAATGAGTGAGAGGTTGATGAGGTCGACGACACAACCGAGCTTCAAAGATGAAATGGGCCTGGCTGTATTCTTTACATCTAATTCCTAGGTCAATAATCATTGGGCTAAGTCTGTTGGGCCATCCCATATCTTATCATAATACATTGATTAAATTATCTATTTAAATATAATTTTAATGTATTAACTAAATTAATCATATTTTTCAAGAAGTATAAAAAACTAAATTTTTGCCCTTTTTTCTCCTCACCTATAAATTATATTTTTGAATATTTTCTATCTCTAAATTTAATGTCCCAAATTTTTTCAAATGTATGCTTTTAAAGTATAAAAATATAATAATATTTTTGAAATTATAATGAATATTTGGTGGGTAGCATGAAGATAAACTTATATCTTTTCAAGTTAAATATCGCTAGTTATTAGGGGTGGGAATTTCCAGCACAACACGATAACTCGACAAGAGTTCAACCAAAAAAAATTGAATTTGGTCAACTCGTTTTGAAATTCGGTTCAATAAGTTCAATACGAATAGAAATTCGATAAAAATGGGTTAGGTTTGGTTGAATTTTAAGTTACACAAACAATTCAAATTTTAATTTTGGGTCACACGACAACTCGAACCATCCCAACCCAACTCGACCCAACCCAAAATAATCAAATAAAAATTAAAAATATTTTGATAAATATTATACTTGTAATTTGTATGATGTTAGAAATGCAAAATGTCAAAATGCAAAAACAAAGTAAAAATCCTATTACCCAATTTAGATTCATATTACACACAATTCGTCCACATTTCACAAAAAATCCCTCTCTTGAACAATAGCAAACCAGTGGCGCAGCATGCTTCTTTATTTCTTCTCCCATTTGGCCATCCCCAATCTCCAAACATCAAGCCAGTGTGTGTAGCGAGTAGCATGCTTCTTTCTTCTCCCATCTCCAATCTCCAAACCACGATAACCACCATCCTCAATTAGAAGTCAGCAAGAAGCAAGCCTATCTAGTATTTTGTTACTCTCTCAACTCTCAGCTTCGTCTTCTCTACTTGGGTGAAAGCCCATCTAATTACATTTTTTTTCTATTTTTTTGTTAGTATTTTTGTTTTTTTGTTTTTTATTTTTCTGTTAGACTGTATGCATATAATGTACCATATTCTAAATTGATAATTTTCTTGCAAAAGTATTTTCTTTTTTCTTGTTCATTCCAAAAGTCATAAATGTAATTACTCGAGATAGAAAGATGATAAACCATCTACCCAGTAGGAATAAGTATTGCTGAAAGATTGTAAGCATACAATTTAACGCTACTTAATGTAGCCATTACTTGAAGATACAGTATTGACCTAGATGAGAAATCCAAATAATAGGAAGACTAGGGAGATGAAGAAACCAATAATTTTTGTTGTGTTCATTTCCAAATTTATGAGCAACCTTGTTAAATTCTTATCATTCATTTTTCTAATTTTTACATGTTTGAATGTATTTTTAACATTTGCAGGTTTATAAAAATAAAATGGAGACTGACGCTTCAACACCTCGCCATATTGATGAAGAAGATAATGTGGCGGGTACTTGAAGTGGTGAGAATTCAACGCCACAAAGTGGAAAAAAAAAATATTCATGTGAGAGAAAGCTTAAGTCAAAATGGTGGCAATACTTTAACATACTTCCTCACGAAGAAGGAGCATCCTTAAAGTGTAAGTGAAAAGCTTGTGGGCAAGAGTACGATGTAGAAAGTTATATAGGTATGGGTAACTTTAGTTGTCATATCTCTAAATGTCCTAGAATCTACACGCAACTTATTGGTCAAGCTTTGTTAGAATAAGGTGAAAATGGGCTTACAACGAGACAACCTCAATATAATCAAGCAAGATTTAGGGAGCTATTAATTTTAGCACTCATTAGATATGAATTGTTGTTCCAATTTTTTGAATATGAAGCCATTAGAGCCATCTTTACCTATCTGCAGCCTCAAGTTTAATCTTTTTCTAGGAATACAACTGAGGCTGATGTTTTTAAAATATATAAAAGGGAACGAAGTAGGCTTTCTCAATAATTGTGTGCTTCTCCTAGGAAAATATTTTTTACATATGATTTGTGGACCTCTATTGCAACTAATGGATATCTATGTTTGACTACTCATTACATAGACGTTGACTGGTTGTCGCAAAAGAAAATCATAAGTTTTCTTATATGCCTCCTCCACATTCTAGTATAGCTTTATCTGAAAAGATTTATAGCTTGTTGACTACATAGGGGATTGAGAAAAAGTTTTTTACAATGACTTTAGATAATGCTACTGCAAATGGTTTTTTTGTTGATTTATTGCAAAATCAACTTAGTGTCAAAGTTGCTTTGGTCAATGAAGGTGAATTTCTATATGTTCGTTGTTGTGGTCATATTTTGAACTTAATAGTGTAAAAAGGATTGAAAACTATTGATAGATTTGTTGATGCAGTTAGGGAATCTGTGAAGTATGTGAAAGGGTCCCAAGTAAGAAAACAAAAATTTCTTGAATGTGTGGCACAGACTTCTCTTGAACCTAGGAAAGCTCTAAGACAAGATGTTCCTACTAGATGGAACTCTACCTTTATGATGCATTCTAATGCTTTACATTATCATTGCACCTTTAATTATTTGCGCTTGAGTGATTTGAATTTCACATATTGTCCTTCGCATGAGAAGTGGGGAAAAATTGAAAATATGTGCAAGTTTCTTCAGAAGTTTTATGAAACAGTCAATCTGTTTTCTTGTGTCAAATATCCCATAGCAAATCTATATTTTCCTAGAGTTTTTTCGATACAACTCTCCTTAAATCAAGAGTTGGGAAGTTCAGATTCTTTCATGAGTCAAATGGCTAGACAAATGTTTGTAAAGTTTGACAAATATTGGAAAGAATTCAAAGTTCTTTTAGCCATTGTTGTGGTGTTTGATCCAAGGTACAAGTTTTAATTCATTGAGTTATGTTACAATAAGCTTTATAGGGTTGGTTTTATTGAGTTAGGGAAGGTAAGGACCAAACTATTTTCTATTTTTGATCAATACATGAGGGCCTCTGCCAAACCATCTCCAAGTGGCAATTCATCAGGGTCTTATGGAATTTTAAGTGATAATGCTCAAAACACAAACTATGATGATGTGATGAAGGTACCATAACATGTTTTAAGATTTTGTATTTTTGTCTATCTATTAAAATATTATCTTGAGTACTTTATCATTGTTTTATTGATTATTAACTTATTTATTTTCATTGTATAGGAATTTAAATCCTTCCAAAGTACATAATTTGCAACAAGTGCACAAAAATCTCAGTTGGACTTGTACTTGGATGAGGCACTAATAGACATGAGTGTGAAAGTTGATGTGCTTTCATTTTGGAAAGCTAATCAATATAGATATCCTGTGCTTGCAAAGATGGCTCGGGATATCTTGAGTGTTCTTATATTTACAGTTGCCTCTGAGTTGGCTTTTAGCACGAGTAGTAGAGTATTGGATCAATATTGTAATGCCTTGAAACCTAATGTAGTTGGAGCTCTTATTTGTTGTAGAGATTGGTTGTTTGGACAAAAAGGTAAGAGCTTTATTATTTTATGCCTTTTCATTTTTCATTTGTGCGTTCTAGTTTTCAATATCAACTAACTATATCGTTTTTATTTTTTTTATTTTTTTGTGCTTTAGAATCTATTCCAATGAAGTTAGATAAGTTGATTGAAAATTTTTTGAGTTTAAGCATGAACGTGAATGATGACAATGATGGTAATTCAAAAACTATATTACCTACTTTGAACACATCTAGTAATTTAAAACTTTGAATTAGTATATGTAGTCATTTTCTTTTTTAATTTATTATTGCAAACCAACTTATTAATTATTACTTTTTGTTTAACTTTCTTCTCTCCTTTATTTTAGATTTTGACTAACTGAGACATCAAGTAGTATGGAGATTATGTGGACTAAGACTACAAGTAGTTGAACTGTTGTTTTTCTCCCTTATATTTTTCTCTTATTTTGTTGTAATGTCAGTTATGTGAGCTATATGTGAAGATTCATAAGTATTGGGAAGTACTTTAGGATTGTTAAGGTTTTTTTGGAAACTTATGTTCTAATTTTGATTGCCCTCTTGCTGATTTGTTTTGGGCAGAACTACAGTTGATTCTAATTGCTGAACTCTTCTAATATCTATTGCTGTTAATTTTAGGATAGAATCTCTATTAATTTTCTGATGTAATTAGTGGGACTTGTAATTTCCTATCTTGATTGCTAATATATCTTAAACCTATTTGCTCTGATTGCGAGCAAATAATGCATTTCAACTAATTTTATTAAGATTGTTGGGCGCATTTCTGCAACAGTCCAGAATTATTTTGGCATCTGGTCAAGTGTGGCTTAATGGATTTTGCTGTTATAGTAGTTCAGAATCTATCCTTGTGGTGGATGAATGGTTTTGCAGCTGAATAGATTGGACCTTTTTGTTTGTAACGAAGATCTTGATGCTAAATTTGTCGGATGGATTTTGTTGATCTTTGAAGCATAATTTTTATCCAAAATTGTGTTGGTTTTTACTGTCGGTTAATTATGCACAAAGCCATAATTTTGGTTTGGTTCTAATGAGTTTATTGCTAAATGAGATTGGTGATTTTGACTTGGAAATGTTGTTAATCTTTGAATCTTGCTGCTTTAGTTCAAATATTGTTTAGCACTTTAGCTTTAGTTGCCATTTGTTTGAAATTGCTCATGCTGTATTTTGCGGTAAAGAGCTCTCGAACATGGGTTTATTTGTGCTTGGTAGTCTCTTAATTTGATTTTTGGAGAATTAAACACGACACCTAGTAACAAATTTGCTTAACACATAATCAGAAGCTCAAAGTCTTTGCTTGGTGCCCATTATCCACTATTATAAAGTTTCATGGTCTCTACTTGGTGCCCATTATCCACTTTTATATGCCAAAGAGGGGGTCCGAACATGGATCTGAAAGTAAGACGCCTTGCCCCATGTTTGACTTAATTTATTTTGCTGGAAGTGGGATTCGAATTTGTTTTTCTGGTAGCATTGGTTTTTCTTTTTGTGCTTGATCTTCTTTTGTCTGTAACTTCTAGTGGTTGTTTTTTAGTGGAGATGAAACTTGGTTTCTTCATTGAATTTGGTTGTTAGTGTTGGTTTTTGTGGAGAAAGTTGTGTTCTAATTCTATTTGGAGATGATTTTGGGCCATTGGGAGAGTACTTTTGTCTTCTTGCATCAAAATTCCTTTTGTCTTTTTATTAAATCTAATGGAATGCAATTCAATCCTCGGCATTTTAATTCGATTACTTGTAGCTATCTCTTGGTTGTTGCACTTTAATTATCTTGTAACGGGGGATCAAACCTTGATTTGGGGGGAAAGTCAATGCATGTTTTGATTGAATAGGTCAAACTTGAGTTCCATGAGGCTGATTTTCTTTTTCATGTAACTAAGTTATTAACCTTTTCAGGCTGTGGCTCCTCTTGCAAATTTGATAATTTGTACTGAACTTGGAATTGGGTCGAATTATGAGCAAGTTTTTAGAATTGGGCCGAAAAGATCGGGCCTTTTTAGTTGCTTTGAAGTACAAATTTAGATGTGCTTTTAGGTTGATTTTAAATTGGGGCAGGGCATGGTCAAACCTCAAATTTTATTGGACATCTTGGCAATCAAAATTCGGTATTTGGGATTTTAATTGCTAGAACTTATTTAATTTGTAATTATTGGAAACTTTCTTGGCTTTCATTCACTACAAGAAAACACCCCTTCACTAACAGAAAATTTGTGACGAAGAGAGTTCTATCACAGTGTGAAAACAACTGTGATGGATTTTTTATGGTTTACTAACGAATTTAAAAAGATGAGCAAAAATATATATTAGCTATGATAATTGTGACGGATATAAAAAATATATATTAATTTGTAAAGTGCGTCACAAATTTTATAACTCTAAATATATTTTTCCGAGCTGTGACGGAAAATTCTATCACAAAAATAGTTCTGTGACATATTTTATTTTCATCACAAACTGATCAATGACAAAGCATATACTAATGAATTTGTGAAATAGATCCATCACAGAATCATAGATTTTATTAAATTTATGATAGATTTATTTCACAAATTCGTTAGTATATGTTTTGTCACTAATTAGTTTGTGACGAAAATAAAGTCCATCATAAAACTAACTTTGTGATGAAATTTCTGTTACTAATCAAAAAATCATATTTAAAGTTATGAAATTTGTGACAGACTATTCATATTAATATATATTCTTTATATTCATCACAAGTATCATAATTAATATATATTTTTGTTCATTTTTTAAATTTATTAGTATTCCATCAAAAATTCATCAAAATTGTCTTCATACTGTGATAGAACCTTTTTCGTCACAAATTTTTCGTTAGTGAATGGTTGTTTTCTTGTAGTGATTTAGGGGTATTGGTAGCAATTCTCTATATTTTTTGGCAATGTAAGAGAAGTAAGTATTTTCTTGTTTTATTTTGCTCAAACATCATCATCATGTAACTCAATCATTTTGGTATCTAATATATCCTGAACCTATTCCAAGAAATTCTTAGTTCTTGCTTTTATTTAGACCTTTTTTTTGATAATGTGAATATAATTTTAGGTCAACTTGAACTTGACCTAATTTTCATTGGGTTAGGTTAGCTTTGGACACTTTCAGGTTGTCATCGGGTTGGGTTGGGTTCGGGTCAAGAAAAATAATGTTATACCCTCATTCTAACCCGACACGGACCCAAACGACCCACACAAATTGCCACCCCTACCTTTAGAGCAATTGGAGCATGTTGGGGTCTCATAATATGGCTATTGGTGGTAGATTAAGATGTTATTCAAAAGAATCTTTTTTGCCATTTAATTTATCATGTTATTTAATTAATTTTTGTGGCATGTTATTAAATCATCTAAAGGAATTTTTTGTGATATTTTAACATTACTATGTGCATTTTTTTATGGCATGTTAGCCTGTCATTTAAAATTATTTTTTTGACATTTTAACATATCATTTATTATACTTTTTGTGGTGTATTATCTTGTCATTTAAAGGAATTTCGGTTGCATTTTAATATGTCACCGTATACATTTTTAGTGGCATATTGGCATGCCATTTAATATTTTTTTAATGGCACTTTGGCATGTTATGTAATGCATTTTTTGTGACATTTTAATGTGCCATCTAATGCAATTTTTTTTTTTTTCATTTTGTTATTGTCACAATAGAGGTAAATTAATGACATTTATACCTTTAATTACACCGCCATAAGTGATACTTTAAAAAAATGTCATTAAATATAAAATTGCCACTATATTAGTATTTAAATTGCACTTGCTAATGCCACTAAATGCAATTTTTCTTCTTGTGAAAAGTTAGTTCTCCAAAATATTGAATTGTGAAAATTTTAACTTAAATAGGGTTGCTAGTGCAAGTTTTTCCTATTTTATGCTAAGTTATTGTGTATAATATAATGAATAAAATGGAAAACTACATGGATAGTGGCATTAGCAAGTGGCAATTTTATATAAATATCACACAAATTTAATGTTGTATAAATTCCAACAAATTCTTAATACATGTGTTCAGGGTGTAAATATAAATAATTAATAAAAAGAAACACTTGAACTACCATATATTAACAACATTCCTACTAAACATCAAGGTTGGCAAACTCATCTTGATTCATTGATTTGTAGATTGCAGAGTTTTTGTGTGTCCAAACTGAATCGCAAGGAGACTATTGGCCATTTCTCATCCGTATGTCTCACCGTAAAGAAAACACAGTACCCTCACTAACAAATGTTAAATTGTAATTTCAAGATTGTTGCTAATAATATGAATTATGTGAAAATAATTTATGTATTGCATAATTTTATAAATTTAACAGTAATAATTATAATTATATTTGGCAGTCTCTATTGACAATTAATGAAACACATACACAATTAGTGTCATCACTCATTGTAGCAATATTTATTCTCATTAACAATAATGACAATTTATGTACACAGTTTCTTGTCACAAGCTTTCAATAGTGAAATTTTACATACAATTCTTATCAATTATTTAAGTTTGTGAAATTCATAATTGTATCGTAACTATTTTTCGTCATCCTTATTTCTTTCTATTCCGCTGAACAATTGATTGCTTAATCTTCGGATTGTTTGAAAACAGACCGTTGCATAATATATACCCTCCTTACATTAAGGCAAGCAGCCCTGAATCAAAAATGGACGGTTGGAAGAATTATGGAAGGAAATTAAACTAGCCGTTAAAGAGGGAGATTCAATATATCGCACCTCTCCATTTAAGACAAAAGCATCGATCTTTCGAGACATTTATCATCATTTTCATAATTTTTCTTAAACTACCTTGTTATGGTGAAGAAAAACTGTATTCTCTTTGAATTTTCAGTTGTGATCTCAACAATTATAATACGTTTCGCTAATAGAAGTAAAATTCTTAGCTTAAGCATTAAATGTTGCGTAAGGTTTTGCTAGTGTATATCATATAGTTAATTTGTGGTTTGGATGTTAATGTTGTAATTATTTGCATTACAATTTTTAGGAACTTTTTAGTGAGTATTGCAAGTTAAAATCCAAGTGAAAACTTATGTAGTAGACATGGGAATTTGAGAAACCACTATTTCTACTCACCCTTGATTCAATTGGAACTTCCAATACTACTCAATTAAAATTGTTTATCAACACATAAAATATATGCTCAGTCTTTGCATTACCTTTTAGATTTTACTGTTTTAGTTTGCAATTCCAGCGCAACTTCTCACTTTATGTAAATGGATCTAGAGAACCAAACCATCTCCCCAACCCCCTCCCATGTGAGACAATAGGTGAGTAAAAGTAAATTTGTCGAGATAATGAATAAGACAAGTGATAATTTAAATAATGTCACTCAATATATTGTCATTAATCCTTATCTCTATGACATCTTCAAGTTTATCCAAGATGTTATAATTGAGAAGCTGGGCTCTAATCACAAAGAGATTTGATAAAATCTCATCATTAAACATGATCAAATGCTATCGCTTCCAGCCAAAAGTCGGCCCATCTGCACATGTTAGTCCATAAATGCTAGTATGGTAGGGCTTGGAATGATTTGTCACGCTCCAATAGAATTTTTGAAGCATTGAAAATCAGATATTATTATTATTATTATTATTATTATTATTAATCTACTTAATTATCTACACATATGAATGACGTTGACTTTGGCATTCACACACAAAAGAATAGCAAGATGGTTGGAAGGTGACTGAAAAATCGGAGAGGCAATAGATTAGAGGTGGCGGATTATTTGATTATCAATTTGGATCATGAATTTTAGGAAAGAAAAAAGACAAAAACAATGGGAAAAAAAACGGCTGAAAATTCAAACACAATTTTAATTTTTTGCTTGTGACGATGTCCAAATTTATTGTCAAATATTAAACTTTCAAGTCGTGTATTCCTTCCAAAATGTTGTCCCGTCAACCATTGAATGGAGAGTTTTGTTTTCATAAAAACCTATCCAAGTCCCTATATTCACCATGTATTTTGATCATGACTTAATGTCGAGTGTGTTTCAAATATTTTCTAAAGAATACACTAGCTATGTACCAAATACAAAATGAATAATAAATTAATAATTGAATAGACAATCCAAAACATATAAAAAGACATCTCAATTCGTTAAAAAGAAAAGCAGTCCTCAATATGTTTTAATATGATATAAAAGTTGATATCATTATTTGCAATTAAGTGTGCAATTGAGTCAAGTTGAGTTTAGCGAAAATTTTAGAGTTGGAGCTCAAGAGTTCAAGCTCGACAAGCTAGAAATTTTAAGCTCAAGTTCAGCTCAACTAAATAAGGGTTGAATTGTCAAATGAGTTGTAGATAACTATTAGTTCAAGCTTGAGCTCAAAATAAAAAATAGTAATGCAATATTATATTTATTAATAAAATAAAAAATAATATTTAATTATATACCAACTTGTAAGATAGATACAATCAGTTTGAGCTCGGCTCGGAATAGAGCTCGAGCTTGAGTCCAACTAGCTCATAAAGCTTGTGAGTTGGCTTGACTTGTTTGCACTCTCTATTTACAACTATTGTGCAATAAAATGAAATTAATAAAATACTCCCACATTTAAATAATACTCAAACTCTAAACTTCATAATTTCATATCTTAATTTTTTCTTTTCACATTCATATTCTATAAATAAAATTCATGTAAAACAAAATTCTTGATGTTAAATGTGGTGTTATAATGTTATGTTTGGATCAAAAAATTCAATAAGGAAAAAAAATACAAATATACAAAAATTAAAATTTAAAATTATATTATTCAATATAAAAAAATTCTCCAATATTTTCTTTATTAAAATTTAAGATTCAAACATAGAACACGCGTAGGCAATCAAATCCATCTCACAATAATGTAGAGATAGGGATGGAGAACTGCGAAAACGACGGGCGAACTCATGCAAAACGCAAGTGCCATTCTATGATAATTACAGTCAACTAAACGTCCGGTTCGAGGGCCTCACCCAATTTAAATCCGAGGGTTGAGATCATCCCATCTCAATCATCTTAAAAAAACCGACTGGCCCTTTATTAACAGTTCTAGAAGTTCCATCAATACCGGCATTAAAAGTAGGGTTTTAAGTTTGCTTTATTTCTTGGGCTCCTTTTGGAAGTATTGCTTTTCTTTGATGAACATGTTGTCATCATAGGTTGTCTCGTATGTTTTTGTATTTGTCCTAAAATTAATAATGGGAATTATCTTCTGTCACGAGATGTGCGGTTATTTTCCTACAGAAGTAAAATCAATGTCTCACCATATGCAATGGAAGAATTTTTTTTGAGAGAGAGTATCTATACAATAAGTTTATAAATTTAATTATCAAATTAAAAAAATTAATTTTATAATAAATTAATATAATATAAATTTCAAATTAAAAAAGATGAAAACATGAACTTCACAAAACTACAATCAAGAGTCACACATAAGGTACATACAAAGACGTCCATTCGGATCGAACATGAGACCTCCAACATGATAGAGAAGATTTGATACTACTTGACTAAGTAAAAGAAGAATTTAATATTGAAAAAATGGGCCGAGTTTGTTTTTATATTATAAATGCACTTTGTGTGTATAAATAAATGTCACACATATAAAAAAATGTATATTTATTATTTGTAACATTTAATTCAAGTATGTATAATTCTTTATCTAATACCATATCAAATCAAGATCTTTCATATAAGGAAAGCATGTGATTCTCTTTTTGAATATAGTGAAAAGTTCTTTAGGAATGAGTTCTTTTCTGTAGGATTTGAGGATTGTTGTCTTTCGCTTATATTTCTATGATATAGGAAGCTTCCATTTCGTACCTATGCACTTTTATTTGAACAATTTGACGAGCGTTATAACGATTCAAAAAAGGTCTTTTAGCTCAATTTCAATAAATTATTAGCGTCTCACATACTCTGTAGACAATAATTATAGTAATTATCAATTTATTACAAATCATACCAATAACAATTCAAAATTCACGAATCCTTGCTAACATTATTCGTAGCCTAATTAATCCGACTCATAATTTCCTATAAAAATTTTGTAATTTATAAACCAAACACATTTTTAATGATGAAATTTAATTTGATTAGTATTTTAATAGTTCGTAAATCAATTATCTTTTGAATGGATGAACTCTACATTTCGATGGACATATGGTACCGAATTAATTATGTGAGATGTAATTATAATTCAAATTTAAATATTCCATGGTAATAAAAGACTTTAATATTGAAAGATAAGTAAATTGCAAAATTAACCATTTTCTGTATTATTATTATTATTATTATTATTATTATTATTATTAATTTTTTTATGTGAAGTACCATCAGTCACATCATTCTTTTCATTTTAATTTACTCGTGTCAAACGGGCAACGCAGAGTAGTGGGGCATCCCCCACTTTATCACATATCGATTTATTTTGCAGGTGACATTGAGAAGATATTTGGATAAGGTGTTAACGAACCCGATATGGCAGTAGAAAAGAAAAGGGTAAATGGAATGGGCTGGATTCCTGGGAACCGGCACCGCACCCAACCTCTTACCCCCCTTTAATGCACACATATTAAAGCCAAAGAGACCCATAGGTCCCCCTCGCCCCCCCGGTACTAAAACAAGGCTAGATTCAAAGCCCAGTGCCTATACTACAATGCCTTTTGGTTTTGGAGTTCTGGCTTTATTTACTTCGCTTTGTACCTTCAATACAATTTGAATTTTCTTTCTTTTTTTTTTTTAAAAAGGGAAAGGTGTAAAAAATAAAGAATTATATTTTCTCTCCACACTTTTTTTGTCATTAAATCCACAGTTCAAATCAAATGAAGCTTAAATGATCATATAAATGATTAAAAAAAAAGATTTACAAACACAAATTAAAATTAGGTGTGTCAAATAACATGATAACAGCTACATATGGTAGTGCTGCCAAAATTTGGGCATGAAATTTGTCCTTCGTCTGGGGAGCCAAAGACTTTACTTTTAAGGAGGGAGAAAGGCTAAAAACCCCACTAGGAAGATAGGGCTTTTTGTCCTTTTTAGATACAGACGCGCTTTCAAAGTCAATTAACACTGAATTTTAGCCTCTCTTTTTCCCCCACCAACCCCACCACTCCATAGTGTCCGTTGTCATTTACAGTTCCATTTGCTCCACCATTCCAATAACAAAGTTTTCAAATGCATTGCGTATAATTTTTGCATCTGTATATTGTTGGATATACATATAAATATGAAGATAATATTATTGAATTAATTAATTATTTAGTAAATATATTGTATGTAATTTATTCGATGGATTACTTTGTATTATATATTTAGATATATTATTTTATTTAAATTAATTAAATATTTTTTGCATGGTGATTTATGATATTGAGGTAATGTGATACAAATAACAAAAATATCAAATAAAGAATTCCCAAATTTATGATATAATAAACAAAATCCTAATTGAGTTGTTTTTTTTAAACATATCTTAGAATTTGTGTATTTCAAATTAATTAATCAACATAATGAAGGGGGCTGTTGTGTCTTTGATCTGATTGCGTGCTTGATTAGCGAAATTCTTTCTGTTGCTTCTGTGGTAAATTCTTAAATAAAAATACCTAAATACTTAAATTGTTTCGTCACCGATGGATTATTCCTTTTTTTCTATCAATAAATGAAAATATTCATAGTACTATAATTTAGGCGTCGTAATAATTGCTTCAAGACTATCTTAATATGCTGAATTATTTTAAATCTTAAAATGGGTACATTGCTATGATCCTTTGAATCTTCATCACCATCAAATAAAACAAGCATAACCCTAAACAATATTTCGATTTATATTTGATAAATAGACATGAGGTATGGTCATTTATTTTCTAAAAAATAAAATAAAATAAAATAAAACCCTGATAGAAATAAGAATTTAAACAAAATTCCCAAACTCCATTCATTCTACGTCATTAAATTATATAATACAGTCTCTCTGTTTATTAACGGAACAACTATCATTAAATTATATGAAAATAATTAATTTTTTAAGGGTATTGTTATTTGCATTTCAAAGTTTGTTATTGACACTTCAATTGATCTTTAGTCTATAAGAATTGATCATTACATTTCTTTATTTTCAAGATATTATTTAATTTAAATTACTTAAAAATTATGCCCTTAGTATATTATTCTTTGTCTTACTAAATATAATCTCAATTTGTTCATAGCCTTAATTCATTTTATGTCAAACTTAATAGAGCACATAAAAATAAATAGACTATCGCATCTCAAAATTCAATCATACTATTGAAGACATGGCTATAAAATTTAATAGGAGAATGATTGCATCACTATAAAATAGTATATTTTTACACCCTAAATGAGGGTCTTGATTTATTTTATAAAAACTGTTGTATAAAGTTATTTCAAACTGCAAAATGAAACGAAGATAAAAAAAGAGCACTGCACCTTTTTATTTAGATTTGACAAAAAATCACTCATACTGCAAGTATCCAAAAAAGAGTAGATAAGAGGCCTTATTTTTCCCATCAAATAAAGTGCATATAATTTTACCTAATGCCTGATTACCTATTACTTTTTGGCCCAACCCATGGATAACCCATGAATAACCATATAAAATATTAAATTTTTCTTTAATTCTGACAAATAATTTGGAGGATATAACACATTTTTCTATGATAACAATAATATTTAAGTGGTATTTAAATTTTTAGTTTAAAAAACTTTTGGCATACTATGGGATTTAAATTTGAATTTTGAAACGTAATATAATTTAAAATCGATGGATGTTTAAACATTTAAGTTCTAAGTTGCACATTTCAAACAAAAATACTTGGCATACTTTAAGAACTTGTTCAATGTAATATTTAAAATTTGTATCTTCTTTTGTTAGTTTTATTTAAGTAATATTTGAATAATATTATATAAATTAAAAATTATATATTAATTTACCTTCAAGTATAAAAAAATAAAAATATCGGCACCTATAAATTACCCATCACCCATAATAATGGATAATTGATCCATTATATTGTATTTAATAAAAAATAGATAGTTTTACCTATAGATAAATTTATTATCCAAACCCGTCATTATCTATTCTTGAATTTCTCATGGGTACCTATATGCCAATTGTAAATATTATTTCATATTAAGTTGGACAAATTAAGGTGAAATATTTTCATAAGTAATAAAGTTGAAAATGATAATTATTATATTAAAGGATATATTTGTTTTAAAATTAATATAAATAAATTTAAAAAGTAAGTGAATATTTTAATTAATAACTTAATATAAAATTTAAAATGAAGTGTGAATTAACAAATTTTGAAACATAATAACAATACCTTTTGTCTAATTCAACAATTACCAGTGTATGGAGCGCAACTGTTGAATAACGTTCTGATCATAGTGATTATAAAATTATGGATAGGTCACTTAGCCCCATTTGTTTTCATTTTTAAATTCTGTTGTTGTATCTTATACGATGTAAAAAATAAAAATATATTATTTTATATATATTTTTTATCACCATTTTGAAATGTATTATTTTATATATATTTTTCCTCAGCGTATTCTTATTTTCAAAATGCATCTTTCAGTAACCCCTATATTTTCTTCAAACATCTTATATATCTATCTCTCTATTATTGTTTTTTTTACTTGCAATCTATTAAATTATTAATAATTTAATTGTAAATTTATTTTTTATTAATTAATTTTTCCAATTTTAAAAATAATTAAATAAAAAATGCAAATGGAAAATGAAAATAAACTCACACCAGCCCTTCTGTTTTCCCAATCCAGCATTGAAATATCGTGATGAATCAATTGAATTTCAAAGAGTGTGACGATTTATTGACTTCCTAATGCAGTATATCATTTTCCAACCACTACATTTACCTCTTAAGCTACTTCCAACTTTGGAACTTGCCTGGCATTTTTGGTTTCTTCCGGCTGTTCAAAATAGCCAAAATTCATTCAAGTAATGGGAAAAGAAAAAGTACACACACACACACACACGCAATCAAGCGAAGAACAAATTATTCAAATTCAATTTTTTTTTCTTCAATTCCCTATTCAAAAAGTTAGAATTACATGCCCTAGCAAACAACAATCCTCTTAATATTGCCTCAACAAGTCACGGTCAAAATGAGGCTGTTTTACTTTGTCAAAATCAAAAGGTTGGGGACAAAAGAAAAGCCAAAAGGGGGGCAAAAAATAAACCCAAAAAAAGAAAAATTCTCACAGTTAATTAAAATCGGAGTGGAAAAAGAATCAATCCTCGAAACCAGTTTTCTGCCAAATCGCATTTCTAACCCTGCTGAGATCTCTCCCTTTGAGGGTCCTCCCAACCCCTTCGTGCACCGAGAAGGAGGCGATCCTAGTCCTCGCCATTTGCCGAGCCAAAAACTCGTGCGGTGGAATCCGATTCTCCTCTTTGTCCTCGTCGTAATCGTCGTCGTTGTCTCTTCTGGGATTCTCCTTGTATTCGTCTTTCAAAATCTTCGACCAGTCAGGAACATTCACTGGAAGCGAAGCAGGCCCGCTGACTCCTCCCTTCGCCGCCGAAGCAGCCGACGCCTTCCTTGACATTCTGGAACTGGCCGTGTGAAACTCCGGGGACTGGGAGCGGGCAGAGTTCCAGACATCGGACTCGTCAAGCTCGAAGATCATTGAATCGTTAGTGCGTGCCTGATCGCTCGGGAGGAATCGGTAGTTTGCTCTAGCGAAGTAGCTTTTTGATGCCGCCATACCAACAATCGGAAAAGTTGATTCAACAATTTTTTTTCCGCTTCTCTTGCTTAATCTTCTATGTGTTTCTGTGAGTGTTGGAAAGAAAGAAATGATACGAAGAATTTGCTTTTGTTAACGGGATACATTACAATCAAGTTTTGATCTGCTTTTATAAAGGGTTCAAATGGATAAGGCTGGCTCTCGCTCTCTCTCTCCCCCCCGCCCCTGCTTTCTTCTCTTTCTGTATCTTTTCTTATAATTTTAGCTGCAGTTACAGACTGAATGAGAAAATACAATTTTGACCTTCGCAAATTCATCAGAAAATGCCACGTTACATTTTTATTCTATCCAGATAAGTATGAATTGATTAATTACTATAGTTTGCACTCTAGTGTTTGCCTCACCCCATAATTTGATGGTATTATTTTAACTATTTGTTTGAATCAGTGATTTACTAATATTAAAAATATTTAAAAAAATATTTGTTTACAAATTTATGTATTTTGGATTATATATTTTGGGAATGAGATTGGAGAATGTGAAATTTGTATTAGAAAATGCGATGTATATTTATTTATAATTTGAGCATAATAAAAAAATTATTTTGAAAAAATTTAGCATGTTTATTTATATTTTGGGAGAAGACAAACTCTACTGTAACAGTCAAATCAATGCATTTTTGTTGTTTTGAGAGAGGACAATTTCTATTGTAGTAGTCAAATCAATGTATTTTTTTTTATTTTGTGGGTGTAAATAAATTTTAGTAGTATTTTTTCTTATGATATAATAATAAAATATTATAATATGTAAATATATATGTGTGATTATTAATGACTGTAATGTAATGAATATAGAATTTTTGATCATTTATCAGTTAAATTGTAAGAATAATTTGATCATTTTAAAAATTTATTTTGGAAGAAAAAGAAAACACATGTTTAATTACATTCTCTCAAAATAATTTTGTTTTGGAGGAATGTAACCAAACATAGCCTAAGCAAACTCAATAGATTGTTTCATTATTAACTCAAAACAAGCCAGATTTTTATAAATAGCAATACTTTTATCTATGTTTCAAGGTAATGATAAATTAATTTATCTAATACAAAAATTATATAAATTTTGCACAATTTTAAAATGGTGACGTATTGTATATAATAACTAAAATAAATTAATTTTTATATGAAATAATCTGCTTACTCTCAAATTTTACTAAGTGAACTTGTAAGTTCTTATTTTTCTCGATTTGTTGTCAAAGTGACACATCTGTTCAAATTAAGTATCAATTTTTTTTCTATCAAATTTTTTTTTTTTTGTTTCCAATATTTTTGTTTGGGTCAAATAATAATAGCAACATTTTTATGTTTTTTGGATAGAAACAAAGTATAGTATGTTGGTGTACATAATGTACGCCATTAGATCATAAATTCCATTGGTAATAGAGATTAGAGAATTTGTTCGGATAACATATATCATATATGCTAAATCCCTAGATGTCCGGCTTCCTAACTGATCATGATTAGAACACTAAGGCGTCATTTGGATTTTTTTTGGAGATATTTTTATTTTTTAATAAAAAAATTGTTATAAATATATTTTTAAAAATAAATATTATTTGAATATTTTGTTTAAAATATAATAATTATGTAAGGTTGAAAATAATTTATATTTAAAAAAAATAATATTTTTATATTAAAAATCATTCAAATGCGAGCAAAAGAAAATAAAAAATAAAGATGGAGAAAGAATATAAGAATTTATTTAAAAGAATATTTTAAAAATAAAAATATTTTGTGAAAATATAGAAAAAATTGATAGCTCTCTACTTTTATTTTTAATAGAAAATAAAAATGAGCCCAATAAATAAAATCAGACATGTTGTAATTATCTTCTTTAGATTATTTTTAATTCAATAATAAGGATTTAATTAGTTATTATCAACTTACGCCCAGGTTAAATTTCAAGAAACGACAAGAAAAAGCTTGTAGGGGTATTTTAGTAAAATAAACTTTTGTCTCTTTACTATGATTTCAAATTTGTCGCCACACTAAGGTTGGGGGTGCAATTCACCTGGTACAGTCCCAATTGCGCCCTCCAAGAAAAACTGCCACGTAGCCAATAGTTCTGTATATGCCACGTGGCTCCACCACTCGACGGGAGTGTGATCGCACGTGAAATGGGCCCATGGCGGGGGCCTTTTGGATCTAGCGCGCGGCTAATGCCAGCTGTTTTTGGTACTAATCAAACGGGACAGGCGGTAAGTTTGCGTGTCAGTTTATCTTCTCCTCTTTTGTCGTATTCCGCTCAATATATCGCACTGCAAAAATAAATACTCCAAATATCTTTAAAGG
Source organism: Jacaranda copaia (assembly GCA_014898725.1). Taxonomy (NCBI): domain Eukaryota; kingdom Viridiplantae; phylum Streptophyta; class Magnoliopsida; order Lamiales; family Bignoniaceae; genus Jacaranda; species Jacaranda copaia. The sequence goes on along the minus strand of JACGDI010005290.1, from coordinate 160,157 downwards.
AGTGTTTGGTTGTATTTTTATTTTGTATTCATAATTTTTAGCATTTTAAAATTTAAAAAAAAAAGTTGCACCTGATGTCCGTTTATGGATACAATTATGTAAAAAATACTAAATAGAGTAAGTATAGTGACAACAATGTATTTAATTTATAATTTTTATTATACTTAAAAAATGTATTTTTTGAATAATAATGTTGGTTTAGTGTGTAGGTAATTTATGCTAAATTTTATTAATACTAATAAATATGTTCATATGATGGTAAAATAATATTGAAAAATAGCTAATCAATATATTTTTTGAATCAAAATGGTGAAAATTGTAAAATTTTGTTTTCAAAACCAGACATTCTCGTCTTGTTCTCCAATATGATGGGTTGATAGGCGAGGGATTAAGGGGTAGTGATAGAGAAGTTTTTATCTTAAATTTAATTAATTATAGGAATATGATAATACGACAAAAATAGAAAGAATTAAAATATATATATATATATAAAAGATACTTATAATTAAAAGAAAAAAAAAATCTCAAACAAATATCGTAGAAGAAGAGATTTCGTTTAGAAATTCAACCAAACACCACCGTATGATGGGGGCAGATTAGAGTAGGTGGTAGGGGTGCGTTCCACATTAGGGGATTGGTTACAGTTGAGCCTGAATGGGAATATCAAGCAAGAGAAAGCGATGTGAATTAAACCAATACACGAAAGTAAAACATAAATTACAAATATTCCTTAGCTATAATTGTCGGCTTTTAGGTGGGTGAAAATTAAAAGAAAGAATAGGGGCCAAAAAAATGCTAACCACTAGTCCACTAGTACTTTTTAATAATTAATTCTATATTGGTAGCATTATTGGTGTGATATAATATAGCCCACAAAGTGTACTTAATTACATTTTAGTACCGCGATTGAGTACTGCGAATTGGATAGTACGACAATATTTATTGTAAGTACAACTTTTTCACTAAGAAATGTAACTGTTTAAGGGCCGTTTGGTTTTGTTTTTTTATTTTTATTTTGATTAAAAAATTAATTATAAATGTGTTTTTAAAAATTAGATATTTTTATTTGGAGATTTTGTTTAAAATGCAATAATTACGTAAGGTAGAAATAAATTGTATTTGAAAAATATAATATTTTTGTATTAAAAATTATACAAATGTGAGTAAAAAAAATGAAGAGTAAAAATGGAGAAAGTGTGTATTAGTATTTTTAAAAAAATATGCTAAAAATAAAAATATTTATAAAAATAAAAAAAATTATAATTTCTATTTTTATTTTTAGCAAAAAATGAAAAGGGCTTTGAAAACAAAACCAAATGAACACTAAAAATTTGTAGTGTTAATTGGAAGGCAACACTTAATTTTAAAAAATTAACAGTTGTACCTATGAGATTCAAATTTTGAATTTAATTACTTTAAAATGTATGTATAAAATAAAAAAATTTAAAATATTCATAATTTTATTGATTGGACCAACATAAAATAATAACCTACGATTAATGATTGACTAAAAAAATGTGTAAGTACTAATTGGCATGTCTCTTAATGAGGGGCACAAGTAGAAGTAGAGGGGGCCTAGAATGATATTTATTTGGTCTGAACTAACCTACGAATAGGGTATGATTATGTTATTCAAGCCTAATTGCCACTGGGGATTTTCCATATCCAAATGTTGTTACATATTAATATTGTGGGAACTGGCAATTTGACAATGCATGCACCATTGTAGCCAACAATTTCTCTCCTTTTTTTCCCCTTCCTTTCACTTGCTTTTAATTCTCACTTTTTTCCAAATATTTTAAAATAATACTCTGTTTTGAAATCATAATTTGTTTTCTAAATATAACCCTCAACCGCTACTATTTTTTTAATCTATCGTCTGAAATTCTATCTAAAATCAAACTAAAACAATAATATCGGGATTATTTATTAGATTCGATCTGATTTTTCTAACAATATTTTGTTAGGGTAGAGTATTTTATGCAACTTCTTAACTTTTTTTCATAATCATGTCGCAGGAAATTATTTTAATTTTCTTTTTCCAATTGAGTAAGTTGGTTTTTCTTTTAGTATGCGAAATGGTGGATAAAGTTAAGTTAATCATCTAATCAAAAAGCAAACATCCACATACTTTGTATTTTTCTTAAAATAATGCTGATCTAATCTCAATAAAGAGTTGCTTTATTCTGTAAAACTTGTATTAAATTTGTATTATCCGTTTAGGTCTTGGGAATCGTAGGTATTAATTCGATGTGATGGGATTGGATTAACGTATAAGATACTATGTTTTATGTAACACGATAAGAAAAAGAATTAGTTGTGACTGCTTTAATTGTGCCAAAGTTGAAAGTGTTTTTCCTCAACGCGATGCGTCTACAAATATTATAGAAATAAGTGAAGAATCTCTGCAATACGTTAATCCAGATTTTTTCATTTATATAAAAAAAATTATTTATATTTAAATATTAAACTTCACATATATAAGCGTGATGAATGATACTATTAAATCAATTGATAATTTAAATTGGCTGAGTTCTATTGAATTTTAATTGACATATTAGGAGCTGAATTTACCATAATTCTTGCGTAACATATTGTACTCTTGTTTTTCACTTTTGTTGCTATGCAACAAAGTGGTATGTCATGCATGAAAGGATTTTCTAATTATAAATTCTTTTTTTATCTAAATTAGGATTTTTGGCACATTCATGTCTGTACTAAAATATTTATAGTAAAACTAACCAAAAAATATTTGCTTATTTTTATATAATATTATATTTTTCAATAATTTTAATATATTTATCTTAATCTTTAAATAAATAAATAAATTATGATAAATAATCCTAATGGAGGCTATAAAGTTATAATAATGGTTGGTCAAAAGTAATTAGTTTTGTAATTAAATTATTATGATAAATTATAGTATTTTATTTATGACACATTTATATTCCCATTTAACAATTTACAATTTACTTAAACATACATATTAATGTAAGTAGGTAAGGCGAAGTTTCCACAAAATCCCATAGTAAAAGAGGGAATAATAGGCTCATATATAACTTATGCATGTTGAAATTCTTATCTTAATAGATTTTTATTTTTTATTTTGTATTATAAATAAATAGTAAGCATACAACATACGTCTTTACCAAAATACGTTCTTGCGAATAAAACACGGGGAGTAAAGTGAAGTTTTATGATTAAGAGAGTGTTTGGCTAAATTCATTCAAAAGATCTTATAACCTCTTACATCTTATAAGATATTTTTATAGCTTATAAAATACTAAATCTTTTTTTAAAATTAAGTTTTTAAAGTGTTTGGATAAAATTAGATTTTAGAATTTATAAGATGTTAGTAATGACAAATTTGTAATTAATATGTTTAAAATTAAGAGAATTTGTTAAGATTCTAAAAATAAATTATGAATTCTTAACTATTTAAAAAAGAGTTTATAAACTCATAACATCTTATTTTAGAAACTTATAAGTTCTTTTTTAGAAAAATTTACTAAGAGAGTGTTTGGCTAAACTTATTTAAAATATCTTATACTTATAAAATATTTTTGGAGCTTATAAGATATTAGATCTTATTTTTAAAATAAGTTGTTAAAGTGTTTGAATAAATTAAGATCTTAGAACTTATATGATGTTAATAATGACAATATTGTAATTAAAACAGTTAAAAATAAAGAAGCATATTAAGATTTTAAAATAAGTTAGGGTCTCCTTACTTTTTTTAAAAGAGCTTATAAGCACCTTATATCTTATTTTAGTATCTTACAAGCTCTTTTTTTTGAACAAATTACCAAATACTCTTTATTAACTTATAAAATTTTAAATATTTTATAAAATATTTTGAGGAGCTTATAAATTCACTCAAATACTCTCTAAATATTTTTTGATATTTTATAAACTCTCAAATATCTTGTAAGATATTTTGAATAATTTATAAGTCAAGAACAAATAGTAAATGTCTTTATTATTGGTGATTTATTTTGTCTCCACTTCTGAAAGACCAATCCGACACAATACACTTGATCTTTTTTGAAAAATGACAAGTTCAAATTGTAACCAATGGATTCACGACATGTTGACTTGAAAGTGGCATTATGTAGTTGTAACTTGCAAGTGGCAACTTATGTGAAAGCGCATTATTGTTTGCCTCTTCAGTGAATTGACAACTGCATATGGGTACTTGAAATTTAACGTTGATGCTCCTCCATTCCCGTCCACTTGAGGTTTAGCGTTTTACAGCTGTTTAATTATTGCAGGACACAGCACCTTATAATGATAAAATAATAATAATGGCTTCAAAAAGAATGATATTGGAAACACTACTTTTGTAGTTATTTCAACAAAACAAATTCGCTCTTTCCTTTTTCTTTTCGTTTCGTTTCGTTTTGCTCCACGAAATTAAGAAATCGAAAAAAAAAGGAACAAAGATTTATATGGTTAATCTAATTGTAGCCACATCCACGAAAAGCAAGAATATATTTTATTATTCTATTGAAAGAGGTATGATAAGAAAACTACTCATCTTTCAATTTATAGGGAAAAGAAAAATACAGGAATACCTTGATTTTTAATAATCAAATCAAATTTAAGATTGGAATACTAGGTCCCGATAAATTAGGATACCAGGTTCTAAAACTCTAACTTCTAAAACACAATACAATAAATTTCTACTTTGGCTCCGAAGTCCAATTCTCGAAGCAAGGACATCCCCAATCCAAGACAAAACTAGTATCTGTATCTCTCCCTCTACACTATGTCTTTAAGGGCGATCAAACACAACCACAAACTCGTATTTAGTCCAACTAGTGCTTTAACTTGTACAAAAGAACAACCTTAATCATCGTATTTGCAGGTTTATTTTAAATAGGCGCTTTTGTAATGGGTACTTCACAATTGGCTACAAAAATCACTTTGACAGCCATAGAAAATGATGGCAACCCCTACCTTAAATATAAACTAAACCTCTCAATCACAGACCCTTTTTCATTATATCAAATATTAATAACTGCCACATACTTGAATTCTATCGTCGATAAAGCAACAGTAAGTTGTAGAACTACCTTGAAATAGATAACATCCCCAAACAAGGTGAAGATGTATCCAACAAGGGAATGCTTTTTTATCCAAGTCCCTAACAAAATTTCAATACATGTATCCAACAGCTACACCTTTAAATAAACTGTGTGTAGTCTCAAAAAAAGACCAAATGAGTAGTATCCTTGAAGTACCTCAAAACTCATTCAACAACTTGCTAATGTTCCTTCTTTAGACGAGTCGTATATTGATTCATCAAGCTAACAACATGAGCAATATTTTGTGTAGGGCACACCAAGGTATACATCAAACTCCTAACTACACTATATTATGGAACACAAGATATGTATTCCTCTATATTGGACTGTGGTGATAAAGAAGGTAATAACTTAAAATATGGTGCAAATAAAGTGCTCACAATTCTTCATCATGCATCCTAAACCTCTCAAGAACATTCTCAACATATTCCTTGTATGATGATTGTGTTGTATCTCCATGCCCAGAATTTTCCTAGCACTACCAAAATTTATACCTTGAATTTACTATTCAATTGAGCTTTCAACTCATCAACATCCAACATACTTTTTGCAACAATGAGTATATCATCAACACATAAGTAAATAGATGAAACAATTATGACCTAATCTTCTACACTCCACACAAATAGTAAACTAATTTCTGACATACTCGGTAGTGGTCATGAAAGAGTTATAATGCTTGTACCACTATCTAGGAGATTGCTTTAAGCCATATAACGATTTCTTCAGTAGACACACATGACCCTTTTTTCCTTCAACTATGAAACCCTTTGGCTATTGATGCGGCTGAAAGTCGCTTATACTGAAAGGGCAGTGTTTGGGATGGATTCGACCAAATAGGTCGAGTGCTCAAAGCTGTATATCTCTTGCGGTCTAAGATCTACAACCATAACATACATTAAACTATATATAAGGCACTCCGACGCTCAAGTTAGTTCTAGTCGAGATAGGGAGATCGAACAGAATACTAAAAGTATATAAGGCTTATAGGGTATTGGGCATTACCTTGAGTATGGTTGAGTCTGAAGTATTTATAGTCTTCTCCAGGCGTGATTTGATCATAGTACCCTTATCAGGTGTACTGGCTTTTGTCTTCGCTAGGGGGTTAATGGTCATTCCATGTCCAGATCCCAGTACTGTTCCAGGTGGCTGGATCTCCTATTTTCCAAGATGAACAGTATCTTTGGAAGCGCCTCTCTGCTAAAGGTGGTGGCAGGATTGGGAGAGTTGGTGGCAGCAACTGTACCGATTATCGTGCATCATTAATGCAAAGGCATGCTGCCTGTTAGACTAATAAATGCAGCGGAGATTTGAGTCAATGTCGGAGTGAGTTTTGAGGTTGATATGTGTCGACCAGAACTAATTGTTAGAAGATCTGGAGTGGTCCTAAGGTCGATTCAGGTCGATCATAGACCCTGACAAGTGAGGTCAATATTGATCGACCAAACAGACTTGATGTTGGGCCTATTGGGCCTACTGGGTTATCCCATATCATGAGTCCCCCCAACTCACAATCCTGATCGAGCTTGTCGATGAGAAAGAGCAGGGAGTTTATATTCAGCTATGGTAGTTACCATGCTCAACTAGGGTTTTTGAGTTCTTAACCTGGGTTTTTAAACTGCTAACCAGGGTTTGAGGTGATTTCTTTGCAATTAATACGGCTATTAGTGCGTAGAATACGAAGCGTACTGGGGGAAGCTGTCATCATAACAGTTACTTGGATTCCTATGCACGAACACCTATAAATAGAAAGATAATTGACTCCATTTATACTTTTGTTGTCTAAACTTCTAGTCGAATTGTTATCTTTGAAGCCCTTCAAGCTCTCATGCGCTTTGCCTTTTCGAGGTTTCCATTGTAAGTGCATTTACTGTTCTTGTTCTTTTCTATCTTTTATTTATAGAAGCATGTCTACCAGTCCAGATTCTGATAACACTAGGTCAGAGAGTGTGGCCCATTGGGGGGAGGCTAAAGCAGAGAGTATATCTGAGTTATCTCATGGGAATGAATCGAGTTCATCCATGAGCGAAAGCTCTAGTTTGAGTAGTTCTAGTAGCTCGAGTGATGTTAGGGTTGTTTCAGATAGGGAAGCTGGCCCTAGTGATGTGCCTGTAACTTGAGCCGATTATTCACCCCCAACTACTACACTGAGATAGCCTCTAAAACAACTACTACAGACTTAGTCCATATTAGGGCAATGTACCATATTCCTGATGAGTATGAACTAGTAGCGCCAGGGACCTATGGTAGGATGCATCGACCTCTTTGGGGGTTTATAACTATGTTCGAGGAGGGGTTAAATGTGGCTTAAGGTTTTCACTCGCCCAACCCATAGTCAACCTCTTACTAGGTCTAGAAATCTGTATTACCCAATTACTCCCGAACTATTTTGCCATATTATACAATTTTGCCGTGCTAATGCACCTATACCAATAGCTTGCTTCCTTTGCCAATTTCTCAAATTTATTCCACATACCCTAGTCCCGAAAGTCGGGCAGCAGCGAAGAGTCTAGTTTCTATTACCTGACTGCTCGACCTTGGTGAAAAGTTTTGGTATCCCCCGCTTCTTCTTACGAGCAAGAGTGGAAAAAATACTTCTTTTATGTTTGGGGGCCGGGAGTTCTTGCCATTCTAAGGGGCTGGTGGAGAAGGCCTATGGAGATGCCTATAAACCAAACACCTAGCTGGCTCAGCACCTTCATCTAGGATTGGTCGGATTGGGCAAATGGAGGCCTCAGTTCTGATCGAAGAGAGGTGTTTGGTTTTGGCTGGTTTATCATCTGCCCAACTCAACCTGCCTACGGGCGATTGATGAGGTAGAAGCTTTATGTCAATTGTTTTGATTGAACACCATTTTTCTACCCAATTATGATGTTTGCTTAATTTGTTTGCCCGTGCAGATTGTGATGAAATAATGGTCCACAGTTGCAATAAATCCTAAGTCAAAGCACTGAGGGCCGAGGCATGCTGTTGAGCTGCTATCGCTCGATGAGAAGATGCTATTGAGCAAGCAGGTTCAACAAGGTTGACGTCTACACCACCCCCACCATAAATTGAGCAGGTTCCTAAGACCCAACCTGCTCGTTGGGAGGAGCTCGAACACAGTAGTCCTGCTGGTCAGGGCAAGAGGCAAATAGTCGAACATGGAGGTTCGGCCCCAAAAAAGGCAGTTGGGGGCAAGGTAAAGTAAAAAGTTGTGACAGGTTACGACCTATTTGGCAAATCGGGTGATGGTGCGCTGTTTCAGCTACCTTGACTGTTCCCTCCCCGATTTACCATTGATCGAAACAAGAAGGTAACCGACTCGACCTCTATCATCAAAGGAAGGCCAACAGGTGCCGAGGCTTTGAAGTGGATGACCTCAGGGCTTTTTGTGAATGACCAATGAAAGCTGATGAACCTCAGTTAGCTCGGGACAATGAAGGCGATGTCTTGTTACTGCAATGTGGTAAGTATGAGATCGATAGTCTCGACCACAAATTTTCTTTTATGCACATATTGGTTTGAAAATGATACTGTTGTGTTTCAGATAGGACAGCTGGGCTACAACATGTACTGACGATCGGAGATGGCACTGGTTGCTAAGGAGGAGTTGGAGGTGGGAGAGGAGATGGAAACACTGAAGGTGCAGCTTGAGTCCTCCTAGCTCTAAGTCGAGCAGTTGAACAAGAAGGTAGCCGATCTCCAACAGTAGCTAGACTCAAAGGATCAATAATTGGTCCATGCCGTCAAGGACTGAAGTCAAATGGACAATATTATAAAGAAGGCCCAGCTCAACCTGCAGGTGAGCTTCAGTTCTGGTCGGGCCTTCTTGGTTACATTTATCTTAAATTTGCCAAGATACCATTTAGTTTGGATTTCAATCTCATCCATTCTGATTTCCATACATTTGTTTTTTGTCAAAAAGTTCTTTTTTTTCTTTAAATTTTTGTTTCGTCTTTTCTTGGAATTTTTTTTTTTATAAAGTAATTATGTGTACATGGTTGTGCTTGTTCCTGGGATTTAGAAATTATATTTTTCTATTTATTTTTTTAATTTATATTTTAATTCTTAATCATGCTTCAAGCTTGAACTGTTTCAGAATGAATGGGAGTTTTTCAAGGTAACTGACCTTATATTCTTTTCGGGGGGGATAAGAATTACATTGAGGTTCAGAAATTTAAGTTTTCCTCGGAGTTTAGACAACTGAAAAATAGCAAATGGGGCTATTGTAACATTATTGTAACATATACTTTTGATGATGCAGGATGAGTTATAAGTGTTAAAATTAGTAATAAGCATATAAAGTTTGTATTATGTTATTGTCTTGATTTAATTTTTTAAAAACAATTAAAATATTAAATGTTTATTATTAATAAAATTAAGGATGTGTGTAGTGTAGGTAAAGTAATTAATAAGTATATTGCTTAATCAAGCTATTCTTTAAACTTCATTTTGTATATCTACAGTTGAACTTTTGAATCATTAATTTTTAGTAAATTAAATTTCATTGTAAGAGTTTAGAAGTTTATGAGTTTAGAATAACATAAATTATATCATATTGTTGTTTCATTATTATAAGAATAGTATCTAAATAGTTTAATCAAGTTTAAGAGATGTATAACGTTATTAGATTTTGAACATGTATACAAGAGTTTGTTATTGCATGTAATAATAATGTATTTCAATATTTGTCTTAAGTTGTAGACAATTATTTCATGTCAAATAGTGAATATGTGAATTTCTATTAATGAATTAAGATATGTTATGTTTTAATAGTAATAGTTATAACTATAGTAATATTAGTATTGTTTATTATAGTGTTGATTATGGTAGGTGTTGTTAAATGTTATTATATTTAATCTCTATTGTAATAATGTTAGTTGTTCTAAATTATAAAATAATTTTATCATGTTGTTATAAGAACAAGTTGTAAATTACTTAGATATTTTTATTGAAAGTATAAAGTTATAGAAACTAGAATGCATAAGCAGTTGGTTTTTAAAATAGTAATTTTATAATTTAAGTAACTGTATTAATAAATCTATTAATTATATTTGAAGTAATAAATAGTTGAATCTATGTTAATTAAAGAAATGACAATTATATTTGAAATGTTTGTGATCTTTACTTAAATTTTAGTTGGCTTGCAAATATTTGTTTTTTTCATTTTCATATATTTCATTTAATTGTCTATTAAAATGTCATTAATAAGTTTCTTTAGCTTTTTAATTATAGTCAATTATAATTGTGAGCAAATATATTGAACTACTTGTGATATTTTTTCTGTTGCAGTTTGCTATTGTTGTGGGGTATTTGTTGTAGATCTTGAATTTTAAAGTTTGGTATGTATTTTTCTTAATGTTTTATTTTGTTGTGATTAAAGCAAATGTATTATTATTTATATAAATGTATTATATTTTAATATTATTTAGTATTCTATATAGGTAGTGTAATTTTTGCATTAAATCTAAATTTTTGAGTCTATTGTAAAGTACTATGAACATAATCATTATATTTTGCTTTTTTCCTTCATTTCTTGTTGTTTAGGAATTTATTTTCTGAATTTTATATAAAATTGTTGTTTAGTACCTTTAAAATAGATAATCTATCTTTCATCTGTTTTTATTTAGAATTTGTTAGTACTTAACTATGGATCAATCCGAAGAGAAGAAAAGAAAGCATAGAGAAAGAGCGAAGCAACTTTATCATAATATGTATGTTGAAAAATAAGAAAACGTATTTGAGTGTCGTAGAGAACAATATTTAGAACATGTTAAAAATTTTAAAGTTCAAATGAATTTTTCAAATAATGTTGAATGTTCAACAACTCAAGTTAATACTACAGCTAATTGTTCCAATAAATCTCTTCAATTTTATCAAAGTTCATTTCAGCATTGTAATCTACGTAGAGAATTTATAAATGCATTACAGGACAGTGAATCCAATGAAATTCCTTCTGATTGGTTTAGTTCTTTTACAATTCCAGCTCGTTTTAATTGCTTGCTTTTAGTTCCAATAGCTCTATGTATATTACCATCAACACCACCCTACCAATATTGCAATGCTCAAAAATTCGCTCATAAGCCTCCTTTTTTTTGTTGTGCAAATGGTGAAGTGTCTTTGGCAACTCTTTTTTTTAATCCAATTTTGCAACATAATTCAACCGGAGAGTTTGTAAATGAAATAATAATGGTCTTGCTCTTACATCTATCGAAATGAAAACGGATACAAATTTTTGTTGGAAAAATCAAGGTGTATATATTTTAAAAATAAATGGTCAAGTTTCTCATAAATTAGAAGCTTTTAATAATAGTGGTGAGCTTCCAAGATGCCTTCAGTTATTTTTCTTAGATACAGCTAAAGATATAGGGATAAATGCTCTAAAAAAATATGATCTGGAAGTTGATATTCTTGATTTGTTGCTTAAAGCTTTGGCAAATAATCCATATTTTCAAATTTTCAAAAGGATGCGTTCTTGGGATAATTTGAAAAATTTTCAAGTTTTGTTGAGTACTCATCCTCAATTGAATAAAAAAACACATAATATACCCACAATTGAATAGATTGCTAGAATTTGGGATGAAACTATTGTTGAACTTGAAAATATGAATCATGATATTAAAGTATATAGTTCATATAATTCAAGCCACACAATCTTGTATCATTATGGTTGTTATAACCCTTTACAATATCCTTTACTTTTTCACTTGGGGAACTAGGTTGGCATGCTGGTATTGAACGTTCTTCTTTATCTACAAATATAAGAAAAAGATGTAGAGGACAAAACATTATGTTGCCATCAATAGAACAGTCAGCATTTGATGTGGTTCAAATTGAAAATGAAGGTATGTTGCATTCAAATGAAATAACTCAAAAACAACAAATTTATATAGAATATTATACTTATATCCATATTATTTTTGCAGGTTACCTTCGAAATAGAAACAAGAAGACAAATATTTTTTGCTATGAACACACTGCTTATAGGTGCCAAATGCGTGGAGCTCATTTTAATTGTATACTTCATTTGGGGAGATTAGGACAACAATATAGCATCGATTCATATATAAAAATCAAAATACGATGCTTGGATTTCTACAGATCGGAACAACAACAATTTAATGCAAGAGCTAAAAGTTTACTAGGGATAGTTGACTCTTTAGGAGTTGATAGCCTAGATGACCCGACAAAAATAGGTTGGCATATTTTGTTACTTCATCTTTCATTGGAGGACCGAAAGATATGATGAAGATGTACGTCAATGTAATGGCTTTAGTTCAAAAGTATGGTAATCCTGATATGCTCATTACAATGATGTGTAATCCAAATTGGAAGGAAATTGAATATCATCTTTTCCTAGTTGAGGAGCTAAATGATCAACCTGATTTAGTTGCTCATGTTTTTTGATCTAAGCTTGAATAATTTAAAGAAGTGGTGAAAAAGAAGTTATTTAGGGAAGTTGTTGCTTATGTTTATGTCATTGAGTATCAAAAGCGAGGTCTCCTACATGCTCATTGGATTATTATTTTGAGTGAGCCACAAAAACTAACCAGTTCAGAATTATGTGATAATATTGTAAGTGCAGAGATTCTTGATGAAACTAAGTTTATGTTATGTTCTTATGTAATAGCTCATATGTTACATGGTCCTTGTGGTGAAACCAATCCTAAATATATTTTTATGAAAGATGGACTATGTAAAAATAAATATCCTAGAGATTTTTGTGATATTACTACTCATGGTAAATATGTTTATCCTAATTATAGAAGACGAAATGATGGAAAAAAAATTCTTGTACGCAGTGGCTATTTAGATAACAGATATGTTGTTCCCTATTGTTCTTACTTATTAGCTAAATTCAATTGTCATATAAATGTACAGGTATGTTCTGATTTTAAACTTTTTAAGTATCTTTACAAATATATATATATATATATATATAAAGGACATGATAGAATATATTATAATATAGTAAATGGTTCTTTTACTAATAATGTTGATGAAATAAAAGAGTTTCAAAAAGATCGTTGGATTTGTGCTATTGAGGCTTATTGGTGAATTTATAGTTTTAATATAACACAAATGTACCCTCCAGTCATTATTTTACCTATACATTTACTTAATGAACAATATGTTTGTTTTGGTAGAAAAAAATCATTAAATGAAATTATGTCAAATCCATTTGTTAGAAAAACAATATTGACTGATTTTTTTTAGATCAATGGAAATGTTCCCATTGCCCAAAAATTGAATTTGTTACATAAAGATTTTTTAGAGTATTTTGTTTGGGAGCAAAAGTATAAAAAATGGAAACCTCAAAAACATCAAATTGTTGTTGCTAGAATGCAGTTGTTGATCCTTTCGAAGGTGAGCAGTACTTTTTAAAAGTTCTTTTTATCAAATGTAAGAGCTCCTAAATCATTTAAAGATCTTTTAATTGTTGGGAATGAAAAACACATTACTTTTCCAGAAGCTATACTTCATCAGGGTTTACTTGAATATGATATTTATGCTGAACAATGTCTAGAAGAAGCTGCATGATTTCAAATGCTCCAAACATTGCGAAAGCTCCTTGTTATTCTTTTAGTACATCATTTACTACCAAAACCTGAGACACTTTTTGAAAAATTCTTTTTTCTCTTTCAGATAAAAGAAAAAATCATTTCACTAAATTAGAAATTGAAAATAAAACTTTAGAAATTGTAGATGAATTCCTTATGTCAATGAGTAAGTCTATTCATGATTATTCTTTTGGTCATCATTCCTAAAGTTTGACTGATGAGGAAAGGTTTACAAAAGAATTAGCTTATGAAAAAAGTCTTATTCCATTTGCTGATGATTTGTTATGCATAAAGAGACTTAATGAAATACAAAAAAAAAAAGCTTTTGCTGCTATAACAAATAAAGTTAATTTTGATCAACCAAGAGCATTTTTTATAGATGGTCCGGGGGAATAAGGAAAACATTTTTATATAGAGCACTACTTGCATACGTTAGGTCGAGGGGTCTATAGTTTTAGCTGTTGCAACTTCTGGGGTTGTTGCTTCTCTTTCATTAGGAGGTCGAACAACACATTTTAGATTTAAGTTACTTGTTGAAACTAATAAAAAAATGATGTAAAAAATTAGCAAACAATCAAGTCTTGCAAAAATGATTCTGATCACAAAATTAATTATTTGGCATGAAGCTTTGATGGCCAATAAAAAAATTGTTGAAGCATTTAATAGACTTTTGCAAGATATCAGTGATCAAAAAGATATTTTGTTTGGTGGGATAGTTGTCATTTTTGGAAGAAACTTTAGGCAAACACTACCTATTGTACCTTATGGTAGTAAACATCATATGATAAATGCAAGTTTTATTTCATCTAACATTTGGCCACAATTTATTAAAATAAAGCTTCAAGAAAATGTAAGAGCAAAAAATGATCTATGATTTACATCTTTTTGGCTAAGAGTAGGTGATAGCATTGAGCCTTTTTTATTTGAAAACAATATTTTTATTCCAAAAAATGTAATTTTGCCATACAAAAATTAAGTAGAATCCATAGAAGATTTGATTAATTATGTTTTCCCTAGTATAGATTCTTATTTGTACGAGCCTTAAGATTTAGTAAGTAGAGAAATTCTTACTCCGAAAAATGATTACATGATAGAGATAAATAATATAAGTATTGACAAACTTCCTGGTGAACAAAAGGAATATATTAGTTATAATAAAGTTTCAAATTCACAAGATCAAGGATAGTATGAAGACTTTTTTTGCTCAATTATTTCCATTAGCTTACCTCCACAAAAGTTGTTGTTGAAAAAAAAATGCCCTATAATGTTATTATGAAATTTAAATCTTGTATGAGGACTTTGCAATGGAACGAGATTAATTTGTCGTAGATTAGGTGAGAACTTTATTGAAGCTACAATAGTAATTGGAGATTAGCAAGGCAAATTAGTTTTTATTCCTTGAATTTCTTTAGAATGCACAGATAAAAAAAAGTGCCCAACATTATTTAAAAGATTTCAATTTCCTGTTAAGCCGTGTTTTGCTATGACAATTAACAAAGCTCAAGGTCAAATGCTTGATTATGTTGCAATATATTTACCACAGCCTGTTTTCTCACATGGTTAGCTATATATGTTGCATAATCTCGTGCTAAAAAGTTGTCTTCTGTTAAAGTATTGATTGAACTAACATTAACTGAGGGAACGAGGGTCAGACTAAAATGATGGAAAAATAGTATGAAAAAATTCGCAATTTTGGAATTGAGCCAGAAACTCACACTTTCAACATTTTGATTGGTGCTTTTGGAAAGAAAAAGATGTATGATAAGATGTCATTTGTGATGGAATGAATACATGCGTCGGCTTTCATTTCCCTGGACAACCTCAACCTACAATAATGTAATTGAGGCATTTTTAAATGCTAGTGATGCAAAACACTTGGAGTACACACTTGATCCAATGCGTGCTGAAGCCAGACACCAAGACTTTCTGTTGTCTCACCAGGGGGTATGCGAATGCTAGCCTCTTTCATAAAGTGACCAATAGTGTTGAGTTGGCTGGAAAATTGGAGATACCTAAGAATACCTCATTCTTTAATGTAGTAGTATATGCTTGCGTGGCATAGTATGTCTGATCTCTTATCATGATGAGGTTACAGCAAATCTCAATTGTTCCCTGTTTGATCTTCAATCCAAAAAAGTTGGTCTGTAGTTAGATTTTGAAAGTTGTTCCCACTGACGAACCTTTAATCCTTGCTAGATCAGATTTTGAAGGGCATTGAAGGCTATGCATCTATGATTCTTGTTGCCATGTTTCACACATTAGAAGGACAGCTTCCGAATATTGCTAACCAGCACCAAGAGTTGCAATATCTCAGGCAGGCAACATCATTCATCGTTTCTAATTTTCCCCCCTTCATAACAATCAGTAATTAAGAAATTTTCCAACAACCATCCACAAATTCACAAAAAGGTACTTTTCTGTATCATTTTTGGATAGGTGATGGATCTTAAGAAGTCTACTTGTCTAAGAAATCCTAAACAGAACAACTCATGGTACTGACAAAAGAAGACTAAGAAAGACAAGCCAGTTGAAGCAGTATGAGGCGCACACAGCTTTATCCATCCGATTCCGCTGTCACAAAGTGAAAATAATTTGTGAGAAACAAAATCATCTCAGGGTGATGCATCACAAGATAGAAAAACACAAGTTGCATGTCTATCCTTCAAGGCTATTAGAATTTGAAACTCAAGTTCAGTGGACGTACCTTAAATTTATACATTTGGTTCTTCTCACCTGCCTTCTTCCAGTGACATTGTTCAAAGGGCATTGCTTTGTCATGCCAACTGCATCATAAAATCAAAGCATATATATATAGAAACAACTAGCATTTCAATGACACACAAAAACAGAAACCACACGTGCATGCAGGGACATTGCAAGCTTAAAATAGATAATTGTCTATTTTTTTAAATATCTAGGTTTAAAACTAATTTTATTGTTCTTGTCCTATTTCTATATAATAAGTTATTTTCTTTGTATATATTCAAGTAAAAATAAATCCTGTCTACTTTTCCAATATTTATCTATTATAAAAAAATAGATAACAACTTTTTAGTTTCCTAAATTAGTAAATATTCCTTTAAAAAAAATATTAAGCGCAATCTAGGATCTGCTACCACTTTTATTTATGATCTAAATTTTCTTCTTTTTCTCTTCAAAATTCAGTTGATGACAAGACTTAGCAATCAAAACTTAAGCCCAATTTTAATACAATTCATAAAAATACTATATAAAAAAAAAAAACTTTGGATTCAAACTGATTTTAGAACATATACCATTCACATGTTTAATGCAAGTGGGACGTAAATATACCACAATTTTTCTGGTGCTGCTCTTTGAAATACATCTTAAAATATAAATTTATATTTTATTAAATATGTATATTTAAAATGCATATTTTTAATTTTGTCAATGGGCACAACACCACACTTTGTGCAGTGCGCCTACACTAGTTTATATACAAGCACACACACTTTTAGAATTTGTTTGGTAAAATAAGATATATTTCTTTTCTCCAAATTAAGCATTGTGAGATTTTTGCGAGGCAAGTTCCTTCATAATATTTTATTTTCTTCTATCACATTTGTATTTGATCTTACCAACATATCTTTTATCGTTAAATTTTTATCTTAAATGTATTTAATGTGAATTCGATTAGGAGAAAGTAATTCAACATGAAATTAGACATCTCTAAATAAATACTAAATAGGGTTTGAGAGTAGGATTCGACTAACTTCACTTTGAAGCCCTCCCCAAAAGTCTAATTTTCAAACCATTTCTTGAGCCAAAGAAAAAGCCCAAATCCTAGAAATGGGCTTCTCCAATTATTTCGGCCTCTCAACTTCACTAAAACCTTAAATTTTTTCCCACAGTTAGGGTTTCCAGTGTCCTCCTCATCACTCTCTCAGACTCTCAAACCCTAACCACCACCTCCAACAATGCCGCCAAAGTTCGATCCCACGCAGGTCGTTGACGTGTACGTTCGTGTCACCGGTGGAGAAGTTGGTGCCGCCAGTTCACTTGCCCCTAAGATCGGTCCCCTTGGTCTCTCCCCAAAAAAAATTGGTGAAGACATTGCTAAGGAAACCGCCAAGGATTGGAAGGGTCTCCGTGTTACTGTCAAGCTCACCGTTCAAAACCGGCAGGCTAAGGTCACCGTTGTCCCCTCCGCCGCCGCTTTAGTCATCAAGGCACTCAAGGAGCCAGAGCGCGACCGTAAGAAGACGAAAAATATCAAGCACAATGGAAATATCTCCCTTGACGATGTGATCGAGATCGCCAAGGTGATGAGTCCCCGCTCCATGGCTAAGGATTTGTCTGGCACCGTTAAGGAGATTCTCGGCACGTGTGTTTCTGTTGGGTGCACTGTTGATGGCAAGGATCCCAAGGATTTGCAGCAGGAGATAACCGATGGAGATGTGGAAGTTCCACAAGATTGAGCTGAAGGTTAAGCTTGGAATTTAATTTCCAATGGCATAAATTTTTGTTATTTAGTGTGTTTTAATTACAATGTTTTTAATGAGGAAACTCTTTTGGGGATTTTTTTTTATGTGAGGTGGGAATATTAATATGAAATGCTGTTAATGGTTTTAGTACTTTTACATTACATTGTATGTTCGAATTTTTTATTTTTTTTGCGGTATTTTAGTTCTTGTTTCATATGGTACTGTTGTTTGTGGATGTGGTTTCTGATTTGATAATTTATGCTTTGTGGGAATTATCTTTTTGGGTTTTAATTTTTGCACTTTGGTTCTGAAATTGGCGCTTAGGAACAGTGATGGGTATGGCAAAAGAAACTAGTAAGAAGTAGAAACATTTTTCCCTTTGTGACTGCTCTTGCTGAACTTATTCCATTGAGACAAACAGACAATCACGCTGTCTGAATGCAACAATCACATGAAATATTTGTCTGATATTTATTAATGGAAAGAAGGGTTATATATTGTGTTGGGTAGCCCCTTCGCTTTTGTTCATGCAAGAAGTTCTCCGATGTTTGGTGCAGGCTGTTGGATTGTCTTGTCATCTCTTGAATAATAAGTTGGGCTTTGCCTTTGTTCTCTGTAAGTGAATGTGAATCTTATGCTCCGAAGTCTCAATATGTTGAAAGTTTTGGCTGTTTGTATCAAGCAGCATATGTGCTCAATAATAATTGAAGAATAAGTTAGACTCCGTCGAGTTGTTCAACTGTCTTGCTCATGCAATTTGAAAGTCATGAGTTCCTTATCATTTCCAGGCCATCCCTTTGGGTATGGGGTCTGTGGAAGTCTAACCCTCTTGGAGTCCCTCTTGCCATTCCAATCAATCTCCTTAAATCTCTTCACTAGTTTTCTCCTGCAATAAATCTTAGGAAGCCCAATAAGCCTGAAGTCGTTAGGAGAAGCTTTTATTTGACCATAGCAATTGGTGTGCTAGTTTTTGGACACCTTGTTTTGGTGAAACTTGGATGTTGTGCCCAGTTTTTATGTGGGATGCTTCCTATTAGATGACTTCATCAAAGGATATGATGAAATGGTGCAGAAACATGGTATCATATATTATGATGCCTGAAAGTGAAATTTTCTTTTCAGGACATGTACATTTTTTTTCCAATTTATGTGGTTCTTGTGGGCATGTGGTGTCTGGCCTGGAAGGAAATATGGTGTCTGACTCCTCTTTTTCCTTTGCGAACAGTGGTCTCCTAGCTTTGGTCCTTGGATTTGAGTTTTTGCTCTGCAATTGCATCACCAGAATTAGTGCTACCTGCGGGAGATCTTTGTAATGCCTGTATATTTTTGTATTCAAAAGTTATCTTTAACAGGTTGAAGTGATTTTGGTGTGTACTCTTGATTCTTGTGCCTGAAATGCCCTAATGATGTGTCTCGAATGATGCACATGTTGTGCTTTTCAGCAAGTGCTTTCATATTTTTTGAGGTCTTCCATTGCCTATTCTTAGTTGCACCTTCATCTTTCTAAGGTGACACTTCATGGTGAAACTTTACTAAATATTCTGGAGCAATCAGCATATCCATCTCCGTCTCTGCTGGTAAAAGTAGCAGAGTGCCGTGATGTTCTCTCTTAATGATGTTCGCATTCCTTGATATGGGAAGAAAAACATCCTCCGGGCTGTTTTTGCCTTTGGGAGTTGGTGGGTTTCTAGCCACTTTTGTCCAAATTCTCAAATACTTTCCATTAGATTTGTGTAAAATACATACAAATTCCTTCCAATAGACGTCCAATTTAAATCAACCTCTTCGAGATTAAGTACTTTTATAAAATTTTGAAATTATATTTGTCATAAATAAGCACACTCTAAATCATTTAAGCAAAAGATAATAGTTCTAAAAAATTTAGCTAACCGTGTATGCTAAATTTCTATTTCTTTTCCTATAATCTAAATTTTTTTCCTAAACTTGAAAACAGATCAGCCACTAATGTCGAATAACCTCCCTTCAGAGGTGAACTTGAACTTCTTAAGATTGATGCTGAGCAAGATGCTGGCCAGCTAGAAGACTTAGACAAGCCTATCTTCAAGGATATTTGTGGAATTTTCACAAAGGAAAAAGCAGTACTTCATAATAGTTTGAGTCTCTCGTCTTTCTGTGATTGCCATTGGGGCTAGTTACTAGTTAGTGAAGTAGAAATGTAGAACTGGCTTCTTTACTCAAGCATAAATGTACGACTAGGTAGAGCTTGCAGACAATTGTTCCCAGACCTGTTCTTCCTGCCTACATCTCCACGAAAACAAGCAGAATAGAAAATGTGAACTGCGTCTTCTGTTGTATTAGATTTTAAGGGTGGGGGATTTCATCCTCCTAGAACCGTGGAACCGTACTGCCGATGCATGAGGCAAAGATTTGATGACATTAAGGATTCATGAGGAAATAACAAAATCTGTGTTCGGCAAGTGTACAACTCCTACTTGAGTAATGGAGGTCAACAGAATTAGGGGCCTGCGGTTGTGCCAAAGAAGTTTTGGAAGAATGGACGGTTCATAATTTCCATAGCTAAGCCAACGTTGTCATCTTTACTTCTAGTCGTTGAGATCTATTTCCATGCATCACACGTGGACCTTCTCAATACCGTCAACCAAATCTCTCATTTTCTCAAGATAGATATTTTTCCCTCCTTCGTTCCCTATTTAAGACCCCTTATTATTGCCCTTCAATCCCCAGAAATCATTCATATATATCATCAAATTAAATAGTTCTCTCATTTGATCGAAAATGGCAAGAAAGATGGGAGGAGGCAAGCGTTGCATGGAGCCGGCCCCATCGCCTCTTCTCTTCCCTCGGAAACCTTCTCATTCTCCTAAACTTGAGACCATCACAGAAGATGATGTACCAGAAGAAGGGCAGGAAGATTTCATTGTTCCTCAGTATTTGAACTTTGTCTTCCGTTCTAGGTTATCATTTCTTTTAAGGTTGCCCAAGAAACTGGCGAGACAGACACCCAGAATTGTTTTTGGTTCACTGGTCCGACTGCAATGCAGTTTTCAAAAACTGGAGACAGTCTAGCTAGAGTGAATATTATGTTGTTGCCCTGATTTTATGTGGCAAAAAATTGTAACTAGCTTATAATAAGGTTTTGGATTAACTGAAAATGTAAATGTTGCCTATATCATGTTATTGCACAAAATTATCTCCGTGAACAAGGTTAACTTATTTTAAAACATTCGTAAATTACCATCAATAGTTTCAACCAATCAAAAAACATGAATTAACTATGAACATAAATTTATCTTTTTGAGACTATATAAAACGTTTTGAAGTATTGGATAAAGTTTTCAGAAGTTGAACTTGTAAGATTGTGAAATAAGATGTTATAATATATACACTCTTTGTTTCAAAATATGAAATCTTAAAACTCGTTTAATTTCAATAATGTTAATACCAAAATTGTTTAATATCTTATAAGCGTTATATGATCAATTTTATTTTAGTCTAATTTTAAGAATTTATTTTTTAAAATATATAATTTAATGCTTTATAATATTCGAAAGATCTCATAAGATAATTTATAATATCTTTCGCATTATCCAAATCTTCTTTAAACAATGAAACAAGCTTGAGTAAATGAGTAGGATGTAACTAGAGAACTTACAAAGGGGAAAAGTACCATTTGAGTTATAGGTCTTACATGCTATTCCACTCTACATTTATGCTCGACTTGGTTATGATTCCAAAAGGAATAAAGTAGTAAATTCGCATTAAAAGTTTTGACTGAGATAGTAGAAAGAAAGTGAATCTTCATCGCAAAAATAAGTAATAATTTGTGATATTAGTACATGTTGATAATAATTCTTCAATGATCAAATCATATAAAGATGAAAAAAATAATTAAATAAATACAAGAAAACTTGGAGTCAAGTTTCTCAAAAAATAAAATTTTCAAAATGAATATGTACTTGTAAGTGGACTGGAGTAACTTATTATCATACTATTGGAGCACCCTGGCATCGATTCAAATCATTTATTCTATTTTCAATTTCATGTTCTATTTCATTTGGTGAATATATAATATGTGTATTACATATTTTTTTTATAAAAATAATGGATTGAGGATCGATACACTTGGTATAAATACAACAATTTGAAATATGAGATTATATAGGGAATAGAATAGAGAATTTAAAGTGTCTTGACATCATGTATTCGTATGGTAGAAGCGAAAACAACGGACATATACTCCGTTCAAGTTATGTAGGTTGAGGTTTTTCAACAATGTCAAATTTAATTTTATGTCAAAAAGTTGAAAATTTCAAATTAATTTATAATTACTTTCTATTTGTGATATATTAAAATACTTTTAAAAATATAATTCCCTATTATATGTGTTGATGGAACTATCTCTCATAAATTATACCTTTTACATGATAATAAATTCGAATATCAGTATAAGACAAAACCTTATGATCTTGCCATATGGTCTCGAGCTATTTAATTTTAATTACCATATGGTCTGCAGTATAGTATTTATCATGAGACACATACTGTATGAGTGTTTTGTAACGCATCCCTCCATGGATAATAAATAAAACCATTTTGCACCAAACTCTGACGCAAAGTTTTGCTTTATAATTTTAATGAGTAAAAAGAAAAAGACAAATATTTTATTTGTCTTAAAATTAAGAATTCTTAATTTTTTTTCAGATCAGAATATCTTAGAGGCTTTATTTCAAAACTGAAATTATCTTTTTCAGAATTAATCTTCTAATAAAGTAATGTTATAATGCTACTTTTGAAAACGATTAACAAATTAAAATTTGACAAAAAAGTTACTCCTTTTTAAAATTTTGATTTGGATCAAATGAAAGTTTTTATTTTGAGACAAAACTTCATAAAAACGAAGGAAATGTTTGGTTATGTTTTGGGGATTATTTTAATATATGTTTTGGATAAATGAATTTTAGGAATGAGGATGGGGAATGTGAAAGTGGTATTGAGAAATGTGGTGAATTTTTATTTATGTTTTGAGGAAATAGGTAGAAAACATTTTGAGGAGGTTGATATGTTTGTTTATATTTTGGGAGGAAATATTTTTTATTTATGTTGTTAAATCAATACTTTTTTGTTGGGTGTTTGGAATGAAAATGAAATTAATTAATATTTTTATTGCAAGAGTAACAATAAAATATATGTAATAGAAAAATAGGTGGTTTGGGGGATTATGAATGATAGACGAGGATACTTGAGAAAAATCTATTTTTTTATTATTTTGAAGCTAAAATAGATATATATTTACTCATGTTTTGTCAAAATAATTTTACTTTGAGAAAACAGCACCAAACAGTGCAAAAATTATTGCAACATTTTTGTCTAACAAAAAAGCTAAAAAGAGATAAAGAAGTACGTATATGACTTGCGTATATAACATTTATGATTGGTTCAAAAAATGCATAAATTTTGGTAATTGTCAATTCAAATATAGGTCAAATTAAATCAATACAAATATAGATCAAATTAATGAAATTTGTTCAAAATTTATCGAAAGCTTGAAAACACAAAGAGAAAATGTATGGAAAATAAGTAGAGCAAGGAAAAGACATGAACAACACAGCTTGGAAATGACCAAAAGAAAAGAAAAGCGAAAAAGAAAGAAAGAAAAAGGTGCAGGTAGTAGACTTGAGAACAGAAGAAGAAGAAGAGGACAGGTGGAGCAGTTATAGCCATGAAAAAAAGTGATTTATGAAAATCGGTATCTCTGTGTCTGTCTGTTCCCACAAACCTTTGAATAGTCATAATCAAATGATAAATGTGTGTTAAAATGATGTAAGGAAACGTGTAGGGATGTGAGTGGATCGGAATAACGAGGTGATGACAGGTGGGCTGCGGCTTTGTCGTCTCTGACAGGTGGGTGCCCATGGTCCGTCCGTCCGTCGTCCTAAGTTGCCAACTCCCGATCGATTATTCATTTATAATGTAAAAACGTAAAAATGTCCTAAGTTGCCCATGAGATCTGTCTTTAAATGTAAAAATCTAATTTTTGATATATTAATAAAATATATTGATGATAGAAATCATTGTCAAGCATTGATGAATTGTTTTACCAATACACAGCCATGGAATTTTTATCCTTACAAAAAACGTCTAAAAAATAGTTGAGGTTTTATTCTTAAAATGCAATTCAAAATAAAAAAAGAAAGCTAGGATCTTTTATTTGAACCTCATACCCTCTAATTTTTTGATGTGAAATAAAATCAAATATGATCATTGATTTTATCCTTGATATGAGATAACTTAATATGCCAAACTCAATAAGTTACTGACCTCAGAGTAGGCACAGCCCAACTTTACTTCTGAACCTAGTTGGGTTGGATCATTCGACCACAACTGCTTGGTCGAGTGGATTGTTCTCAACCATTCCCAACAGGAGGCTTCAAGCCATTTTGTCCGTTCAACGATCCCTCTAGTCGACCGCCTTGTCAGTTCGATGATTATCGACCAGAGTGCTCACTCCAACGCTGGCTTATATTTTTACCACATCTAATGCTCTGACAAGCAGCGTGCCTCCACATTAATGGAGTCTGCCACCTAATACAGTCTCTGCCACCAACTCTAACAAGGAGGCGCACCTTCAGAAGACTATTCATCCTGAAAAATAGGAGATGATGCCACCTAAAACAGGGATTGAAAATGACCAATAATCCACAGACAAGGACAAGAGCCCCCTACATTTGATAGAGGTATCTGAGACACATCACTCACCAAGAAAAGGTCTTAAATACCTCACTGTCAGCCATCCTCCATGTAATGCCATATACACTATACACACTTACTCTACTGTTCGATTACCTCAATTCGACTAATACTAACTTGATCGTCGAAGTATCTTAACTGAGGGCAACTCGACTAGTTTAACATTTGTTGTTGGTTGCAGATCTCAAACCTCAAAGGATATCACTGTTTGATCGTTCGACCTTCCTAGTCGAATCAACCCAAATACCATCCCATTCACAAAGTACAACTTTTAACCTCATCATTTTGGCACCATTTATGGAAAACTTGAGATTGCAATTAGAAAAAATGGTGAACATTAGAAAAGCCACATCTAAGAGGGAAGATAATAGGAGGTCAATGTCTCCACCTCCCCTTCTGCCCCAACAAGGTTCATATGCTCCAAGTCCCAGCACCCCTCAGAAGCAAGTTGTTATGTTAAACATGCCTTAGTTGATATAACTGATAAGTGAACAAATCTTTGTCCAAATCTCTGCTCAATTTTTTGTTGCATTAAAGACGCACACCACAGTACTAGCCCCAGCTGGCAGTGCTATGCCGCAATCGTCTCCACCAGAGGAAAGGTTTCCTTAGGATAGTCGTGGTCGCCAAGAATCTAGGTGGCCACCAGTCAGATGAGAAGCTAGTCTTATATACCCCTGTGGAGAGATGGGATGACCGGAGCTAAGGGAGGAAATTACTGACTCCGTAAACCACCACGTCCAACCTAATCGAGCTAGTAATGCGATAGGGTTGAACGTTCCATATACGACCAATGCAAAGATGTGGATGAATCTGCAGAGCATGCGACTCGGCCTATTCGAACCCCACTGCGCGATAAGACTGAGCGTGCGATACCTCATTTTGATTGAAATATTACTCAAGCTGATTGGGAAGAGTGGGAAGAAATCTCCCACCAAGTGTAACAATTAAACAGACGTCTCGACGAGATCTTGAGGAGAAACACTGAAAGGGTGCCCAATCCAGAAGGCCCCCAAAGGTCTCGTTAAGAGAGAGTCTCCCCTTTTATCCAGGAAATTTTCAATGAGCACATGACTTTTGATGCAAAGGTCTTGATTGAATTTTTGAGGTATGATAGCTCAATCAACCCCAACGAGCACTTAATGTAGTTCGAGCATATGATACAGCTACATGGGCACAACGAGTACATCCACACCAAGATGTTGGTGACCATATTCCAGGGAACAGCACTTGATTGGTTCATTAAACTGGAGCCCTCGTCGATATACTCCTATGATCAGTTTTGTGATAAATTCCTGCATCAGTTCGCTAGTCGGAGAAAGGTGAAACTCTTCCCCACACACCTCCACATTGTCAAGCAGAGTGAGGGGGAGTCCCTATAGGACTTCTTTATGAGGTTCAACATGAAGGTTCTGAAGATAGACAACCCTAGAATCGAGTTTCTAATCAACATGCTATTCTTAGGACTCAGGCACAAGAAATGCACTAATGCTTTGGTGCGTGAGCGCCCAAGGTTGATAGAGAAATTGCTCGACCTGGTGGAGAGATATATGACCTAAGAGGAGGTAAACAAACTGAAGTTTGAAAACTCTAGGGTCGACAAAAAGAACAATAAGAAGAGAGATGATAAAAAATATAAAAAGAGAGATCGATCTCCAATAAAGCATTTTCATGACTATACCCCACTGAATATCCCAAGGAGAGAGGTATTATTTGTCATCTAGCATGATAATCTCCTTAAGAAACCAAGGAAGTTGATGGAGACTGAAGTAATAAAAAAATCAAAAAACTATTGCCACTTTCATAAACAAAAAGGGCATGACACAGATGAATGCTTCAATCTCCAGGACGAAATTGAGAGGCTCATTAGATAGGGCTATCTCAAAAAATATATGGCTGTTGACACTCAGGCTGAAGAGGGCAAAATCGATTGGACTCCCCGTAGAGAAAGGTCGGTTAGCCCGAGGAGGGAGGACAAAGAAAAGAAACTTGCCCATGAAGATTGTCTGCCCATTCGAGGAGTAATTGACATGATTGTAGGAGGTCCCACTGGGAGGACTCAAAATTAGCAAGAAGGCAGACTCAGAGGAGGTTGGATTCAACCAAAGCCTCGTTTGTCAAAACAACGTTCCATCTATCGATGAGCATAAAGCCTATTTCTTTCACTAATAGTAACTTGGTCCACCTTAAAGAAAAGAATATCAACTATAAAACTGATTGTCCCATGGTAGTCTCTGTGTAGATTGTCAACTTTGAGGTGAGAAGGGTTTTGGTCAATAACGATAGCTTAGCCAACATCATTTGCCTCTCCACCCTAAAAAGAATTGAATTTGGGGCAAGTGAAGTTTGAACCTATGCGTATCCCTCTGGTTAGGTTTAGGGGGTCAAAAATCATTGCGGAAGGATCCGTCAATCTCTCGACGTCATTTGGGGAGGTGCACCAAAAAAAAACTTTGATGGTGAACTATCTAGTGGTTGATGCCCCATTTGCTTATAATATTATAATTGGTCAACCCGCCCTCAATAATTTTTGTGCCATTATCTCGACTTATCACATGAAGATCAAATTCCCAACCTTGGTTGGCATAGGTGAATTGCTGTATAACATCAAGAAAGCTTGAAGGTGTTACAATATTTTAGTCGAGTTAAGCGAGTAGAAAACTCAACTACAATTGAAAACCTTAGGGGATACCTCTATAGAAAAACCCAAGGAGGTCCAAGCTCACAAGAAGAGAAAGTTGGAGAATACCTAGGTGGAGCCCGTCGGGGAATTTAAAATTATTGAGCTAGAACAGAAAAACCCCGACAAGACAACTCAGATCGGGACAAATATGAGCCCCCATCTAGAATACCTTATGGTCGATTTTTTGAGAAGAAATATTGAATCTTCGTCTTGAAGGCATTTGACATCCAGGGAATCAACCCCAGTGTGATCATACATCGCCTCGATGTCGACCCCTCATAAAAGCCAATCAAGTAGAAGACGAGGACATTTAATGCTGAGAGAACCCAGATTATTGAAGAGGAAGTCGGGAAACTTTTAGGTGTAGGTTACATTGTCGATATTCAATATCCATCTTGGCTTTGTAATATTGTATTTGTCCCAAAGAATGAGGAACAATGGCGTATGTGTGATGATTTTACAAATTTGAATAAAGCTTGACCTAAGGATCCTTATCCCTTGCCTCGAATAGATTTACTAGTAGATTCCATTGCTGGTTGAAGTTATTAAGTATGCTGAATGCATTCCACGACTATCATCAAATATTCATGGCCCCTAAAGATAGGGATAAAACTTCGTTTGTGGTTCCCAATGGAGTTTATTACTTTTTGGTCATGCCTTGTAGACTTAAAAATGCTGGAGCAACCTACCATAGACTGGTCAACTTTATGTTCAAGAATGAGATAAGCAAGTTAATGGAGGTATATGTTAATAACATGATTGTGAAAACAAAAAAGGCTTAAGACCATTTGCTCGACCTAAATCACAATTTTGCAATATAAAGAGCATTTGGTCTAAAGTTGAATCCAAACAAGTATACATTCGGGGTTCGAGGAGGTAAATTTTTGGGTTATATGGTCAGTTAATGGGGCATTGAAGTCAATCTATAGAAGATTCAGGCCGTTCTAGATATCGCCTCTTCTCGAACAGTCAGAGATGTGCAGCGGCTGGTCAAGAGGATTATTGCCCTTGAGAGGTTCATCGAACGATTAGCAGATAAGAGCTTACCTTTCTTCAAAATGCTCAGAAATGCTAAAAAGTTTGGTTTCCAATGGAATGAATAGTATGATCATGCACTGCTCGAGTTAAAATAGTATTTGTCCTCGCCCTCAATCCTTGCAAAACATGAACTCAGAGAGGTCCGTCACATATATTTGGCTATTTTGGAAGCATCGATCAACTCAATCTTGGTCTTGACCAAAGATGGAATCCATCAACCGGTTTACTACTACAGTAACTCACTCTAAGGACCATAGCATAACTACTTGGAGATCGAGAAATTTGCATTAGTGTTAGTCACTGCAGCTCAGAAGCTACTTTCATATTTCTAATCTCATGCCATGATAGTGTTGACCAACCAGCCATTGAAGCAGGTACTGCCGAAGCCAGATGCCTCTGGGAGGTTAATCAAATGGGCCATTGAATTAAAAGAATTTGATATTACCTTTCAGTCGAGAACAACCATCAAGGCGTAGATCTTGGTGGACTTCATCGCTGAACAAATTGACTTGCCTGAGAAAAATAGTGAAGCCCCTCTCACTTAGACTTTACACGTTGATGTATCTTTGACCACATTTAGAGGAGGAGTAGGAGTGGCTCTCCGTTTCCTAGCAACTGAGGAGTATGATTTTACGATCAAGCTCATCTACGCAATTACTAATAATGAGATGAAATATGAGGCTCTCCTCATTGGGATGAGGATGGCACTAGATTAAAGAGTCGAGCACTTGGTTGCGATCGTAGACTCCCAGTTGGTGGCAGAATAGGTCAAGAAAAATTTTGAAGCCAAAGATTCAACAATGAGTCGATACCTGGAATAAGTTAGAAAATTATAGCAATTATTCAAAAAGTTCACCCTCAATCAGGTTCCTTGATCTAAGAATTAGCGTGCAAATGCCTAGTCCAAATTTGCTAGCTCGAGCAGGGGCACAAAAGATAGGACAATAACATTTCTAGTTGTTGATAGGCCATCGATTGACCCACTTAACGAAAACCTAGTAAGAAGTATTAAGAAGGCAGTCCCTTTATGATAGGATTTGATAGAACTCTATTTGAGTCATAACACAATCCCTGAAGATAAAAATGAGGCTCAACGCCTTCAAGGATAAGTTGCCAAGTTTGCACTGGACTAGCATAGCCATTGAATAAGAAGTCGATCTCTGTACGGCTCCTAAGATGGCTGGATCCTAACTAGGCTCATGAAGTATTATAGGATATCCATACAGGCATGTGTGAGAACCATTCCGGGGAAAGATCTCTTGTACATAAAATAATCTGATATGGATACTTTTGGTCGACATTACTGAAAGACTTTGTGGATTTTGCTAAAAAATGTACATTATGCCAAGTTCATTCGAACCTGCCATATCAATCCGCCGTGCCCATGGTCAATGTCGAAATTTCTTAGCCGTTTGACCAGTGGGGGATCAATATTTTAAGCTTGATGCCAAAGTCAACAGGTCAATAAAAGTTCATAATCATAGCGGTCGAATATTTTACCAAATGGGCTAAGGCCAAGATTATCCAAAAGATAATCGATGCAGCCATCAAGAGTTTCATCTGAAAAAACATCATCTGTCATTGTAGCCTACCTAAGATTCTTATTTCAAACAATGGAACTCAGTTCTAGAGTAGAAGTACCAAAGTTGGTGCGAAGTTTTGGGAATCACCTTGCACTTTACTTTAGTAAGTAATCCTCAGTTGAACGACCAGATAGAGGTGATAAATAGAACGATCCTCGACCATTTGAAAGCTAGGATACAAGATACTGGCTTGAGCTAGGCAAACAACCTCCCAGGAGTGTTGTGGGCATACAGGACAACCCCCCTATAGCCACTGGTCACAGTTCTTGTATTCCAGTCTATGGGTTCGAGGCAGTTATCCCTTCAAAACTCATACAACATACAACTCAAGTCATTCACTTTCACCCGCTCAGGAACACATCGAAAAGGAAGTTCGACCTCGAGACTATCAATGAGCGAAGGTAAGAGGCTTACAACACCATGCAGTGCTACAAGTCGAAGATGGCAGAGAACTATAACAAAGGGGTTAAGTTGCGCCATTTTAAGATTGGAGACCTCATTCTCAAAAAGGTGGAAGTGTCTAAGAATATTGGCAAACTCGACCTAAAATGGGAGGGACCTTATACCGTGGTGAAGGTACAAAGCATAATGCTTACCAACTTACTAATATGGATAGGGATGAGCTCCCTCTCCCATGGAACGCCATCAACTTAAAAAAATTTTACATATGAAAGCATATTGTAATCATCCTCATATTCTGTGATATAAATAAAGTTCCAGCAACACTGCTACCATTTTTTTGCATTGCCACAACCGTATTTACCTTGCACCATTTCAAGTTTCAAGTTGATCCCATAGTCGACGAACAAGCAGCTTCACGCTGCCACTCAAGCTTCAAATTAACCCCATAGTTGACGAACAAGCAGCTCTATGCTGCCACTCAAAGGTTTCAAGTTGACCTTATAGTCAAAAAACAAGCGACTTTACGCTTCCACACTGAAATTTCAAGTCAACCTCGTGATTGACACAAAAACAGCATCATGTTGCCAAACTAAAGTTCTAAATCAACCACGCAGTCAACTCAAAATAACTACATGTTTTTAGCCCAAATTATATAATCGACCCAATAATCGATCAATGAGTCAATCATAAAATAATAAAAATTGACTATACAGTTTGTAAGTCGTGAAAACAAATTGTTTGCTATGAAAATAAACTATTAAACGTGATTTGGCAAGACCATGTATCTTTTAACACTAACCAAAATCGATGACAATGTTGTTGGATTTTCTAGATAACTATCTTGATAACTAACTTGTTGTCAACTATTCACCCATATAATCACAACAAAAAGTGGTATTAAAAAAAAAAGCTATGAAATTGATCTCATTCTACAAGAGAGATATCAAAATGATATTTTCATTCATAAAAATAGTCATTACAATGACATTGCTATTAAAAAAAATAAAAGAAAGAAAGAAGAGAGCAAAAGCAGCAATAACAGCAGAGAGTTTGGATATCAAGCCTAGCTGGACTCGGCTTGGTCACCTTTCTGCCAATTTTGATCGGACTCCAACATTCTAAATACAAGCGGTTGAATGGCTTGAGCTGGTTGTGAAGGCTTCACGACGTCGCTCACGAAATTAGTTGAGCACAGTATGTATTGCGCAACATTAACCTGCTCCTTTGTCAATGAAGGCAAATTTGCTTGCCAACTTAGCTAGCATCGCCTCGACCTTAGCCTATTTCTATTGGGCTTCAGTCAAGGGCTCGTCAGGAGTGTTTGTCACTGTATCTCTCTCACCATCCCCATCAATCACGCCCTCCTCGTACTTTGGATAAAGCTGCAACTTCTGATCCAAGGCAAGGCTTATTCTGCTTTTATCTTTGGCCCAAAAAGCATAGCTCAAACACTCGAGCTACTTTATCACCTTGTGGAATTCACCACGAGCATCATCGATGGATAGAACTATGCTCGTGTCTTGGAAGGCTGAGGCTCAGTATGAATTGTTCCATTGCCTCCCGCCGCATCGTGGGAAGCTGTCGAGAGAAGGCCGCTCGAGCCTCCTTGAGCGCATCTGCGCAATCAATCGAACGACTAGAGGAGTGGCTCACCTGTATGTCCAAGTGAGACTTCTTCAACACAAAATCCATTCGACTCCTCTCCTCGACCATTTATCTGTTACCCCGATCCTTAAGACTGCTTCGAACACACTTCTTTGGTTAAGCAAGTTAGGGCTGGGGTGCCTGTTTGATATGGGGCATGGCGGGAGTGGTGGTTGAGCAAGTCGAGGGGATATGCCTTGTTATAAGGGCCTCTCATCAAGCAGCCACACGATAGCACTTGT
Organism: Jacaranda copaia; assembly: GCA_014898725.1. NCBI lineage: Eukaryota > Viridiplantae > Streptophyta > Magnoliopsida > Lamiales > Bignoniaceae > Jacaranda > Jacaranda copaia. The sequence goes on along the minus strand of JACGDI010005290.1, from coordinate 127,761 downwards.
TGTTTCTTTGGGCTCTTGCCATAGCTTCTACTCGACTGCAAGCTATTACTTCTTCTCGATCTACTAACAAGAGATAAAACAAATCAATCAAAATCGAGCAAAAAGAAAGAAATATGCAATTAACACAATCGACAAAGATTTCTACCTAGTCGGTCGCCTGCGGCAAGTCAAGCTCGATCGACAACAGGCCAGAATGCCAGACACTTTTCCTCGATCAAAATTGAGGCCTCCATCTGCCCAAAATTGACTAAGTCCCAAACAAAATTATTGGGCCAGTTGGGCGTTTAGTTCATTGGCATTTCCACATGCCCCTTTCACCACCCCCTTGGAATGTTAAACTCTCCAGGCTCTTGAACATAAAGAAAATATTTTTTTCATTCCTGGTCATATGAGGAAGAAAGGGCTACCAAGAACTTTTGACGTGGATGCGCCATTAGATAATAAAAGGTGGACTCTTCACTACTACCTGACTTTCAAGATATTGGCAAGTGGAACAGATATGAAAAGTTAGCAAAAGTGGCTGGTTGGCCAAACAAGTGCATCAACACAGCAAAACTGTAGATGGTGGCAAAACAGTTGGGTAGGAGTTAGGTTATATAGACCTCGAGGTCCACTAGGAGATCGACTATGGCCGGTGCTAAAGAAAACCTAAGGCCACACTTGAATCCCTCCTCAAACATTATTATGCATCCTACCCTGAGGCTTGAGCACCAAACACTAATAATTATCAAGAATATGGTACATTTTTCCAATTCAAACTAGGTCAGTCGGGGATATTTTGGAGACTATTTTACTGTAGTAGTCTGGTGAAAATAATCAATCGTGCGACATAGGCACCTCACTTAGGCCAGCCTCTCCCCCAAAGGCATCCCTCTCAGTGCTCGAATTGCTGGAGGTTGAGTTATCGCTCGACAAACTATCAGAAATATTCTCTTGTGTGCGTTTAGATCCACTTTCAACCCCAATTTCCCCTAGAGTTGTACGCTCTAAGACCTAGTTTCCTCACTATCTAATGCAGTTGACATCTTTGTAAAGAAAAATGAAGGAAAACACAAGCTTGCAAAAGAACTTATAATGGGTAGCTTAAAAACTCTAAACTGCATAAAGTAATTAGAGAACTTTGAAGGCAAGAACTCGACCCGATCAGATTTTAGCAAAAGTAAAAAATGAATATTTCTACCCTACTTATTTATAGGCATTTGGATACAGGAACCCAAGCGACAGTAATAATTGCACTGCCACCCCTTGGCATTTTGTATTCTGCAATGTAATTGGCATATTAAATGCACAAAACTATCAAAAACATTAGTCGAGAATTCAAAAACCTCGGTCAAGAGTTCAAAACCCTAGTCGAAGACACATAACGATCACAACTGCTATTCAGTTATCTACTCCCTGCTCCTTCTCGTCAACAAGCTCAATCAGGACCACAAGTGGAGAGGACTCATGATATGGGATAGCCTAATAGGCTCAGCCCAACAAGCTATCGACATCAGAAAGGGCCTGGGGCCCACTTAGAAAGCACAACCCAACGTTGCTTCTGGACACAATTGGGCCGAATCACTTGATCACAACCACTTGGTTGAGTGGATTGTTCTCGACCATACCCAACAGGAGGCTTCAAGCTAATTTGTCCGTTCAACCATCCCTTTAGTCAATCACCTTATCTGTTCGATGATTGTCGTTCAGAGTGCTCACTATGATACTAACTCATATCTTTGCCATATTTAATGCTCTGACAAGCAACATGCCTCCGCATTAATGGTGTGTGCCACCTAATATAGTCTTTGCCACCAACTCTAATAGGGAAATTCACCTCCAGAGTATTATTCACCCTGGAAAGCAAGAGATGATGCTACCTGAAATAGTATCGAGATTAGAAATGACTAATAACTCCCAGGCAATAACAAGAGACCCTACACTTGATAAAAGTATCTTAGACACATCACCTACCAGAAAAAGGTTATAAATATCTCACTGTCAGCCATCCTCCATGTAATGTGTCACATACACTATACACTCTTACTCTGTTGTTCGATTACCTCAATTCGGTCAGTACTAACTTGAGCGTCGGAGTATCTTATTTGAGGGCACCTCAACTAGTTTAACGTTTGCTATTGGTTGTAGATCTCATACCTCAAAGGATATCACTTTTAGATTATTCGACCTCCTTAGTCTAATTAACCCAAATGCTATACCATTCACTAAATACGACTTTCAACCTCATCAATTCTAATCTTGCAGTTATAGGATTTTATAAAAGCTCTTCTTTTTTATAATTTTATTTATGTTTGATCCATCTTGTGCACAAAAAAAAATAGCACTTTAAATCACATATTTCAATGTATATTACATCTCATATTTCACTTTATTATATATATGTCAAGGGTATTTAATTCATATTTAATTATTTTATAAAAAAATATTTAGTATACTTGATATATATACATAAAATAAAATTTTAAAATAAAAAATGAATTATATATTAAAATAACGGATCTAAATGGATAAAATGATATTTCAACGAAAAATATAACTATCATCATATATGTGTGTATATTACCGACAGGAGAAGGATAAAAATATGACTATGAAATTTATATATAAAAAATGCTAAATATTCTTTTGTTTGACACTGGGTTCACTCATTTAACATTTTTAGGTAGACTTTAGATATGTTATAATATTTGTAGTACTATTCCATAAAATTTACCTTATTCGATCCACAAATATAATACGATATCCTTTTACTAGTTATGGACTCTACAATTAGTTGTTAGAATCAATAGGTCTTCAAATTATTTATGTATAAAAGTGAAAATCCTTTTTGTTAAATAATTATGTTGCTTTGTGAAAATTAAAATTCTTGATTAATAGAGGAACACTCTTTTTATTCAACAAAATATCCAAATGGATGATTAACTCACTCCATACTAGAAATAATCTCAAGAAATTTTTTGGTAACACAAATTCTTATATCTCAATGATATTCCACAATCAGTTGGCCTTGGCGTAGTTTTATCCTTAAATTAAGAGAAAAAACAAATTATTAGTGATGCTGCTACGAGCTGGAATGTCAGATACTCCGATGGATTTGAGTATATTTGGGTTTGAGATTTGCAACCACAAACATACATGAACTAGCCGAGATGCCCCCAACTAAAGCATTCCGACGCTCAAGTTAATTTAGATGGAGCAGAATATATGGAAAGTATGCAGTGAATAGTATAAATGGCATTACCTTGAGCGTGGTTGGACCTGCTGTATTTATAATTTTTATGTGGGCATGACTTTACCCAAATACCCTTATTAGGTGTGATAGTTCTTTCTCCCTATCAGGTGGTTGAAAGTCATTTCATGTTCAGAATCTGATACAGTGCCAGGTGGCTAAATCTCCAGTTTTCCTGGATAACCGTGCCAGAAGGGACAAGTGTTTGTCAAAGTTGTTAGCAGGATTATCAGAGTTATTGGCAGCAGTTATACCGGCTGCCACGTGTCATCGATGTGGAAATATTCATCATGCCAGATAAGCGAGTAGAGGATGATTCGGTGGTCGATTCGTGTCGACCAGAGACAAGAGCTCGCACGCGTGGCTTGATCCTGAAGTCGATACGGGTCGACTGCGGATGCTGCCACGTGGAGTTGATACAGGTCGACCATGAGTGCTGTCACAAGAGATTGATTCAAGTAGACCAAACACTTATTATTTGGGCCTCGTGTGCTTTATTATTTAGAATTGGGCCTGTTGGGTCTATTGGGTTATCCCATATCAATTAGTCATGTCAATATAATTATAAATAACAAAGGGAAAATTTCAGCAAATTTCATATATTAAATGATGATAAGAAAATTATTTTATAACATCAATGATTTTCACAAACTTTATAATGACGGGAGATTATAATATTTAAAATTATATTTATTAATAATTAACAACACATGTATATAGTAATAGCAAAAAATTTGTTACAAATTTTGTTATCATTAATTGCCGCTATATATTTATCATTTATAATACTAATTTCAATTTATTTATAGTTTCATAAAATTGTCGAGAAAAGATAGATTTACTATCATTAAAAAATTACATAATTCACACAGCTCTTTAAATCATAATTTGCTCAAATCGCTGGTTCATTTCTTCCTAGAAAATTAAAATTCCAGTAGAAATATGTCACTTTTTTTTTTCTATTTTTGATTTTTCACTTCCTTTAATACTATAAATTTATTGTCCTAAATTTAATTTTGAAAAATTTTCTATTGTTGTTGCAAAATTTTTATATCAAGTTTAATTTGGAATTTGTTTCTTTAATTTTGACTTTAAATTTTATTAAATTTAATATTCATGCGTAATTGATGAGAGTCCAGGAATGTAAATTGTACAATGAGATAAGAATTATTTATCCACTAAAATCTGATGGTTCAATAACAGGGAGATAATTGAAAATTTTTAGTATTTAGAGAGTATAATTTGATGGAAAGGATTCTATTTGCTTCATGGGTTCAAATTATATTTGAAGTTTCACTAATTTTAGCACACACCAAATTCGTATTAATTTATTTTTATTGACAATTCATTATATTTATTTTTACATTTATTTAATTAGTTGTTGATACATATTGTAATTAAAGAAGAATTAAAATTGTCAAACTCAAGCTGTCACCTCATGCTAAGTCATGAAATATAAGATTATTGACTACCCTCGAGAGAGAGAGAGAGAGTTTGGTCATATGAAACTGAAAAAGACAAAAAAGAATAAATGGGTTTACTAAAAGAAAATATATAATATTGGTCTAAAAGTCTTTATATATATGGCTTAACTTTATAAAAATTGATCGATCATATATATATATATATATATTAATTATGATTAAATCATTATATTAAATAATTAGCAAAATTTAACAATCATCTATCAATAATTCATACTTTACAATTACATAAAAATATTAACACCTAGAGCTAACTAGCAATTAAATAATAATAAGTAACAACGACGATCTATAATTAACAATTAATTGTACTCAACTAATCAATTACAATAAAAATAAATAAAAGTTTATAATATATTTTGTAATCTTGGGACCTCAACTTCCTTGCTTAAGTTAAAGCTCAATAATTAATGTTTCATAATTACTAACTATTATATACATATTATAATCAGCATTATGTAAATAAAAAAATATTATCAAGTGGTGAGTTGTTCAAACGATATTGTCTTTACATATAAATGTGAGTTTTAGAATTCAAAATCTAATAAATTCTGTGTGCATGTATTTATAAATTAAAAAATTAAAAAAATCACATATTATGCATTTCAACCCATAAAATTTAATTATTATAGATACTTACAACAAATAATATATGTGGATTAATACCACAAATCCATCTTACTCCTCAAAACACATTTGTCAGGAAAATTTCTTGAATATATATATATATATATATAATATCAAACTAAGGCCATGACATATCATCAAAAATCCCATAATATATCACCACATGTTTGGAAATTATTGGGAACCCTTTTAGGTGTATGTGACACAGATAAATTCATCTGGCAAGCAGCAGCTATCATCTCACGGGATCATGACAACCCATAGTGACACATAATAGTTAATATTTTAATTTAGTTAACAACTCTGACCTCATTTTGTACACAATAATTAAATTATATTATCATTGGTGGAGTATCAAAAGATAACATTAACAAGTAATTGTAGCAATTTAATTATGAGAAAGTATAGGGACTTGCCAAGTAATTATGGAGAGAATATGCGAATAATTATAATTCCATGAATAAGCAATCATTGGTGCAAGTAATTTTTTCCCCAAGAAATGATGAAAAAATAAATATTAAATATATGGTAAGTTTTAAACAGAATAAAAGAAATATGAAAAAGTGGAATATCATTGTTGAGTGTAACATGATCTTTTTCTCATAATTATATTGATATGATAAATAACAAAAAATACCCACCCAAAAAAAACCCTTAATAGTGTTAAAATGACAAAATATTTCATGTTTCGTGTCTTTTATGTAAGTTGGGTCGCACTTGATTCAAAATTCTATTTGGCTCGAATGGACAATCATTCAATTAGGAGACATAGCAAAATCTAGATTCCACATGTAAAATAGTCCTTATAATCTATTTCAGCAACGTTTTATAAATATTTAAAATTATCAAATGACAAAGTTATATTTAGTGTTGCTATTTTGCTAATTTTTTTCTATTATTGTCTGATCTTTCTACCTATATTAACGTAAATATTAGAGGATTTCAATGAAATCCCCTTCTAATCTTTATTCTATTTTAAATTTGACATTTTCAAATACTAAAAGTGACCTAAATTTTGACCTGTTTAATTCACTGGAGACAATTAATAAACCAACTCAATTTGGTTACTCTATTTATTAGTGTCTCATATTGGTAGAATAAATAAATTTTGATTTTTATATATGACTTTGGGCAATCTACACCTTTCAAATTAGTTTTTGGGAGTTGAATTAGACTCAATGTTTATTTTTTAATATAGTTTTAATTTCACTTATTCCCGACGTTGGATTACTCATTCATATTATTCTACGGTTTAAATGTTCATTCTTTAATATGCATGGGGTGTGTTTGTTCCCATATTAGTAAAATAAATAATTTGTAATCTTTATATATATTTTTGAATAATCCTCATTTTTTGAATTAGTTTTTGAAGTTAAGTTAAAACAAAAACCCGTTCTGAAATATTGTCAACAAATAAGTCGTCTTAAAATGTCGAAAGAAACGGAAACAAGGAATTCACGAGGAACAAAATTATAATGTATATTAAATAAACTCGGGACGAGATAAGAACGTTAATTCACAACGTTAACATGGTTTTTTTTTTTTTTTTTTTTTTTTTTTTTTTTTTTTGTACAACGTTAACATGCTTTTCGTGGGATGTTTGATTAAAATAAACTGGAACATATTACACCAAGTATGAGAATATCCGTAAATTAAATTTAATCTTCCGAATTATTTAAGAAAATTGAAATTTACTGCAAAGTCCTCCACTAAAAATTTTTCTGTTCTTTTTTTCTTTGTTTCTTTTCGTCAGCTGTATATAGTACGTTTTAACGTGTTACCATCAACGCCCATTGTTTAATTAAGAAGAAAACGAGCAACTCTCACTTTAGCTAAAATAATTTAAATGCTTTTATATAAAGCTAGGAGCTTTCGAAAATAACAATGTTTTTCATCACTCATGCTTAAGGGGCAAAAAAAGAAAAAAAACATACATAATATTTTTGGGTAAAAATCACTAATCCCCAAAAAAAATGAGCTCATTTTTTCTTTTGAAAATATTTTTGGGTAAATTAGTTATATTCTTCACAATTTATAATTAGCTAACAACTAATATAATTCAGGTACTGCTACATTATAAATCAAATTTTTGATAGTTAAGGAAATTTAATTGAGGGAATTCATATTAAGTAATTTCTAGATATATTTTGAGGGTATTCAGTGTTTTTATTTTCTATCTTTTTTTTCATTTTTCATAATCACTAAAAAGAATTACGAAAACTACGAAATCAATATAAAGCCGTTGATGATAATGACGAGAAGGGTGGGCCGGGCAAGCGAAGAAAATTCGCCACTAATCTGTACTGGTCGGCTTCAATTTCTTTTAAATTATTACTCTAATTTTCAATTAATTTCTATAGGGCGGCTATATTAATCAAATTTTAATTTTAATTACTCTAATTATTATGTTGTTAATACATCAACTCTCTTACCATAAATAGCCTACGCCCCCTCGCTGCTCGCTACTCGCTACTCGCTACTCGCTCCACCATCATTTTTTTCACACGCTACACACACTAATCATCTCTCTCTACACACGTACAAAGAGAGTGCAAAATACAACGATGGCGAAGGACATTGAATACGTGGCGGAGCCGGCCTCGGAGTTCTCTGCCAAGGACTACCACGATCCGCCGCCTGCGCCGCTCGTCGATTTCGAGGAGCTCACCAAGTGGTCCTTCTACAGAGCGCTGATTGCTGAGTTCATCGCTACACTTCTTTTCCTATACGTCACCGTGTTGACGGTTATCGGCTACAAGAGCCAGACCGACACCACGCACGGCGGCGATGAGTGTGGCGGCGTCGGCATTCTCGGCATCGCCTGGGCCTTCGGCGGCATGATTTTCATCCTTGTTTACTGCACCGCCGGAATTTCTGGTAAGTTTATTATACCATCTGCCGTTAGATGCTTGAAATTGAGCTTCGATTTTGTTGAGAAATTACCAAAAACTTGTTAGTTGATTTTAATAAAATTAACTTGGTGTGGTTTTGATCGATTATCATATAACAGGAGGACACATTAACCCGGCGGTGACGTTTGGGCTGTTTTTGGGGCGGAAGGTGTCTTTGATCAGAGCTTTGTTGTATATCGTAGCACAGTGCTTGGGTGCAATCTGTGGCGTAGGTTTGGTTAAAGCATTCCAAAAGGCATACTACAACAAGTATGGGGGTGGAGCCAACGAGTTGTCTGCTGGGTACAACAAAGGCGTAGGGTTGGGTGCAGAGATAATTGGTACCTTTGTTTTGGTGTACACAGTTTTCTCAGCCACTGATCCCAAGAGAAATGCAAGAGACTCTCATGTCCCGGTAAGTATCAAATGACTATCCACTTGAATATTTTTTCACAAGAAATTTTGAAAATCAGTTACTTAATTAAATGATATCACTATCATATTTATATGTAAGATAAACAAGTGAATAGATACATTGATATCAATTTTATATATAAAGTATGAGATTACTTTACTTATTCGAATCTAACGAACTTCTTATCTATGTATGAATAGATGGAAAAAATAATATGAGATTTAAAATTTTGATTTTTATTGAATACTTAGTGTGTATGCATGCATAAATAAATAAAATTACTATTTAAAAAAATAAAGAACATATTATAAAAATACTAAATTATTTGAACTTGAATATAGTCAAGTGCTGGTCAATTCGAATCTTATGTTACATTGAAAGAGTTCTAGTTCTGCATATAATTTATGAGTTACTTTATATATATGTGACATTTATTGAAGTATTTTTTCTTGTGAATAAAACTCTCCATCATATAATTTGATAGAATAACATTAAGCGGCCTAAAATTTTCATGTACGACAACAAATTGTAGTATCACCAAACTAAATTTATATCTGTTCAAATATAATATAACATTAGCTAGTTAAGAATTCAAATAATCAATTTTAAATAATACTTGTTTCGCATCCTCAAAACAAAACAAGTGATGTGGATAATGTTAGAGAGGCATGCATATGGAGTAAGATATGGTCTTATTGACTTAGTATAGTTTGATTAAGACACACAAATAGTCAATTAGGAAGCTTGATGATTGTGGTGATAGTTGTTTGTGCTAAAATTTGTTGGACAAAAAATATTAAAGGAGCAGGTAACCTAAAGTTTGTCTAACCTTATCCTAGCACGTTAACAAGGGGGATTAATTAATTTAATTTCCCTTAGCCACTTACTTCTCACTTAAAAATTGTCTTTGGTCAATCACAAACTTAGAGGGTCCATATTTTTTTTAAACAATTTAATCATACCTTTCCAATAAATATAAATATTTTTTTTTGGGCTTTCTCAAAAGAATAATATGTTTTATTTTTATTCAATTATCTTGACCCTAAATTATAAATGAAGGTGTTGGCCCCACTTCCCATTGGATTCGCGGTGTTCATGGTTCACCTGGCCACCATCCCCATCACAGGCACCGGCATCAACCCTGCCCGGAGCTTCGGCGCCGCCGTCATCTACAACAAAGAAAAGGCCTGGGATGATCATGTATGTAAACTTGTATTTATATATATATATATATTTTTAAATATGATTAATTTATCAACAGTGCAGTGATGCACATAAATTTTTTTTATTATATTTAGTGGATTTTCTGGGTCGGACCTTTCGTGGGAGCTGCCATTGCTGCATTCTACCACCAGTACATCTTAAGGGCAGCCGCCATTAAAGCTCTGGGATCTTTCAGAAGCAACGCCTAGGAAAAATTGGAGATGGTGGAAATGGAATAGTTAAGTGAACTAAAAATAATTCTTGGGAGATATCCACACCTGCATAAGTGCATGCTGTGTATGGAGAGGGCCATGAAACTGTAGATATTGTAATTTCAAGTTCTTTTCTATTGTTCTTGGCTTTTTTAATTTTCTTTTTTTTTCCCCTCCTTTTCTTTTCCTTGTGTATTTCCATGTATAAAAATTTGCCTTTTCTCCCTTTT
>JACGDI010005290.1:97176-117460 GCA_014898725.1 Jacaranda copaia | reverse complement strand
CCCCCCACCTTCAATTAAGTGCTTGTATAATATATTTGTGTTTGTGTTTCTACAATGCTTTCTTTATTTGCAACTTCCTAAATCTCTCTTATACTTTAGCCATTGTTGTTTGTTATATATTAATTTTATTGTACCCTTTTTTTTATGTTGATTAATCATAATTGATGTCCAAAAAAAAAAGGTTAATTGAGAAATGCCAATGTTAAATCTTTAGCTTCATTTATGTACTGTTCTTTGAAATCAAAGAAATCATCAATAAACTCTATATGCAATTTTGATATTGTTTCATTCGTATGTTAATCATACATAAAATGTCAAGGTTAAAAATATTTTTAAATGAATATTAATTATAAATCATACCAATTTCTTATACATTCGTAAAATAAAATATATAATATTTATAAATTAAAATAGATTATCTAAAATACTACCAGTGCATGCAATGAGAATTAGCGTCTTCCAAAATGCCTTTTTCCATCTCAACAAAAGATGTATGTCAATAAATCCATGGTTCTCACTATTTTTCTAAAGCATATGAATTAATCCAACTAGTTTTCTGTTTAGATTGTAAATATTGTAAATATATTGAAGATGATTTGGGCTCCGTGTGGTGCTTCAAGAAAAGTGTGTTCAAATATTTATCAATTAAATAATATGAAAGAATTAACCTTCATGAAACTTGCTAGATCATTAGGGTTTGGATTCCCTTGATGAAATCTTTTTAACATTAAATATACTTCTTTGTGGCTCATCTTTTAGCAGCAATGAGGTAATCTGTCTTATCTTCTTCCACCTTCAATTATGCATTTTTTTGAGGTTGGTGAGGCTTTGGCGGTTTGATGATGCACTTTCTAGCTTTTGAAAAAGTCATGGGTAATTTTTTTGTGTATATGAGTCGAGTCGAGATGCCTTTCGTATATGTGTAGTTAAAGACAAAATGTATCATGATACAGCCCTACTAATCTATAACATCGTAAGGCATAATAATTTTAGTGATAAAGAAATTAAGTGACAGGGAAGTTGTAATTAATTAAAGTTACAATGATTTTTTGTGTTTATCTCTATAATTAGATTAAGTAACACGATATTTTTATTTTATTGTAATGATAATTTAATTCTAATGAAGATAGTATTTTTGGCACGATTAAGAATAGCGATACACATATTGTGTTAATTTGAAAATAGTAGAATGTAGAAATTGTTAAGCATGTTGGATCAGATGACGAATTGTTGCATGGTTCAAGAAAATCAAAAGTCTGCTTCCACAATTTTATTTATATAAAACCTCAACATATCAAATAACTTATAATCATGGTTCAATTCATGAATTAGCCCACCACGACCACGAGTCTCCTTCATTTAAACACACACACACACACACATATATATTAATAATATAGTATATCATTCATGTCTCTATTACAACATGGCAAAATTTAAATAACTTGAATGAAGAGAAAAAAATAGAGTACTTTTAGGCTATATACCTAATTTTCGTAGGATTATAGGTCAATTGGTTAAAGTGATTTATGACAAAATTTTTATTGTTTTCGTATATATAACACTAATTATTAATCAAGATAATATATATACACACAAGTCTTATGATTATTAAATTACTAAAAATTAACACTTTATATATTAAATTAGTGACAAATCTTTTCGCATTGTCGCTCATTTTCTTTTCTCTAATAGCGTGATTAGAGAAATCAAGGAAAATAGTGGCCCATATTTGATTTAATCGAACCCAAATAATTGCACGATGAATCAGATTATTATGTGATTGTTTGGATTCGTTAATTTAGAACCTAGCCATGGGGACTAGAATTTCAGCCGATTTGGCATCAATTGCTACCTTCTAACCCATTTACCTAAGAGGCCAGCAGACCAAAACCCAAACTATTTTGACACCTATCCAATTAATGGGCACTCACCATTCCCACATAGTTTCATTTATCATTCCATTAAACAATATATGCATTTTAAGTACATTGATAATGAAGAATCGTCTGAAGAGAAAGCAATATTTTCAGATCATTTTTACTATACTCTTGAAACATCCATATATAATTCTTTTGAGACTTTAGGGTTTTAAAATACATATATAGGTATATGATACTTTTGAAATTTTATGATATGAAATAAGGTGGAAATTGAATTAGCGTTTTATCCCAATAAGAATGAGAATGGCAATGGGAATGGGAATTCTATGGTTGGTGTAATTTAATAATGGGAATCCTAATTTCATTCCCAAAGGCATGGCTTTAACTATTCCCTTCCTCCTTCATGAGTTTAGCTACTTCCAATCTATTAAGAATGAATTTATTTTCGTATTTGACAAAATTACCTTCTAATGTTTAATTAAAGATTCTAAACCACCACAATAACCGTCTTGTATATCTTCCTCTTTATAAGAATTTATCCCATAATCTTCAAACTCCATTACAAGAAAAGTTAACCAGGTATCGCATTCTTTATTTTTATCCAGAAAAAATTAATTCAACTATTGATAATATAAACAAATCATAATCTGTCATCTATTCTTACGAAATAAAAAAAATTAAATATTGTATAAAAAATAGAATCGCAAGAGATAAACAATTTATCAATACAATGTTTTATTTTAATAATTTTATACAAAATGATAATTTTGTATAAATTTCATTCCCACCTGTCATTACTAAAAAAAATTTGATATTGTTCCTACCTATCATTACTAAAAAAATTAAATTTTGTACAAAATGACAATTTATCAATAAAAAAATATGTTAATTTCATTCCTACCTATCATTACTAAATTCCACCGATAATATTGGAATCGAGTAAGGAATGATGATTCCATTCTTTTCTCACTCCTTATCATACCAAACATAGGATAACTTGTACTAAAATTATTCCTTTCACATTTTCATTCCATTCTTAAAACCATTCTATTTTCATATAATTTTATTCTTGCATAGATGTAGCCATTTAGGGTTTTGAAATGAACAAACTCAGGGCGCTATGAGATGTCTCCTACCACTGTGTTTTCAGCAGCAATATCGATTTCGTAGAAATTTCGATCAAAAGTGTTACTATACGTAGAATAGGTTTCAAAATATCTTGTTTATGGAAACCAGTCGTACTCATGTGATCTTCGGGTTCTTCAATTCCCTCTTGGCAAAAATCTTGTGACCTTTGAGGTGCATTGAAATTGAATACAGCTATTGAAATTTATTAACTAGCTCTTCTCACAACTGATTTAGTAGACTTAATTTGTACAATCACTTGTACTGGTTTTTTAGATCTTTGATTCTGATTTGATTTTCCATTTGATATTCAACATTATAGTCGCATCTCAATTGTATGAAATATTTATTTTGAATATAACACTAACATAAATTAAATATACGTGAATCAAATGTATAACACAGTACTTAATTGAAATAAAAGAATGAAGTACTATCATGCAGCGTGATTTCTACTTTAGCATGCATTTGCAACCTTGCCATAATTTGTGGACAGGTGACAGAATGTAGTTTGCATTGAGATGGCTGCTGCAATAAGCCCTTACAATTGCACTAACTAACTCCATTCAATCTATCACCCTTTGCTGGCTCTCTAAGCTATGCAAGAACTTCTTGTTTCTTTCCCATCAATGATGAAACTTTCCAATCAGTGATGAAATTAATAAAGAATAAAACGAGTAATCATACATTCTCGCATAATATTTCCGTTATCAGACAAGTGGAATTACATATGATTGTCCAATTAACTTATTTTGAAAAAGATTTTTATCGAGATCAACTCATTAATAAGCATCAAATATGTACTTAAACTAACGCGCAAAAAATAGCTAAGAATACAGAAAATTAGAACTATTTACGAGCTTGCCAAACAAAAGCTTTAAAAAAAATGGGCATAACATCTATCTTGGCCAAACCAAAGTTAAAAGGTAAAGAACACACATATATGACTGGCATAAAAAGCATAAATTTCAAACAATTTGCCCAAGAAAAAAACCGATCAAAATTTAGGGGATCTATGAATATTTGTCCCTATTTCCACCCTTGTATTGGGATTACACTTAAATTTCAATATGACTTGTATTTGTTAGTGATATATCTATTGGGGATCGACAGAAATGCCATTTAAATCGTGAAGGGATAACAAAGAAAGTGTGAACATCATTAAAACCTGTCTCTTTCAGCCACCTGGGAACTATATTCAACCACAGGCAACAACCCCCATTTCATTACACCCTATAAAAGCCACAGTTCCATATTCAAACTGCCAAGCACTTGAAAACGCTACTACTCCCAGAAAACATGAAATCTCCACTAGTCCAAATGGCCCACTCATCGATCTTTGCCATTCTTTTCTTTCTCTCTGTTACCAGGGCTGAAGATCAAGCTCATGGTCTTGAAACTCAAAGCCCAATAATACTCTCCCCAGCAGCCTATGCATTCTTCCAACCCAACACACAACAAGAAAGCACAAATAGCATGTGTGATTCACCAGACTGTTCATCCCTGCCTCTAGCTGCCACCGTGCAGTCAACTCCACCCCAGGAGAACTCATCCCCAGGTCGGAGAGGGCTGGCAGCCAGTGGCATTGCTGGGATTCCATTAGGTTTCATTTTTGCTTGCCTCATTGCAGCAGGAGTTATCTACATGGTGATCAAGAGGCAAGCCAATGCACGGAGAGCCAGTTTGCAGCAGTTGGAAGTGTAAAACGAAGTGACATGAGGATGTGGTTTGAGCATTTCTTGCCCGCCCATGGCCACCCTCTCTCTCTCTCAGGATATATCTAGATATTTACTATCTCCATCTATTCATTTTGCCTGTATTTTATCCACTAAAGTTAGTCATGCTTATTCCATAGCCACATCTGGTTCATTCATCTAACTTAACATACACAAACCAGTAAGAGAGGATGATAAATCTCCTATTTTGGTCAACTAATGATAGGGATAAAACGAATCCCTTCAGTTAAGGCAGACACCAACAACCCAGTGACTGACAGCAACATACAAAATATAAGAACAGCCACACAGAAGAAAAACCAGAAGCAAATTAACTCAAAATGGATTATGGAAATTTAACGGAAATTGCAGGAAGCACTAACCATGACTTTCATTAAATGATCAAAATAGCCATTAACTGCAGCAGAATGTAAATAGGTACGTTATAATGTGAACAATGGCTGTCCACAGGAAAGTAAAATGAGTCAAATAATTATTCACTGCGTACAACACATCATATTAGATAAACTCATGTGTATGCATGAAACAGACAAAGCAAGATTGACTCATACAGGCATCTGATGTTGGTCTACATGTCTACAGATATTATCATATCATGGTACACATCATTCATTAGATGGAGACAAGGTATATTCATGTAAATTTAAGAAAACTGATCACAACAAAAATGCAGAGGAAGGCTATCTTCACAAGGTAACTTGAATATTTAGGATTGAAATAATTAAATGGGCCAGAGAGCAACAGTATTAGGTATATGTCAACTAGACTAAAGAGAAGTATATTTTCAATTTGAATAAATAATGTGCATATCCAAAATCATTGATCCACCATGTGCATATTCTATTCTATTAACAAAAATCAGAATTTTTGAGAAACTCAGAAAAAGTTCAAGAAACCAGATGGGTGAGGCTAAAGGATATTGAGATAGACTAGCTCCTTATGGTGCTGAAGATAATACAACAGTTATTTAATAAATTTTCAGTTAATAGTCTCAATTGAAGCTTTTGTTTTTACTGAAACAAGAAGTGACTGCAGCTTGTCACCAAGCAAGAAATACCTGGTGTTTTGCCTTGATGAATCAGAAACAAAAAGATACAAATGGGAAGGCCACAGTGCATGGTCTTATATAATGAAGGTAACCTTCAGATGGTGATCAGATTATGGGAATATTCCTACCATCCACGTGAGCTGAGAGACTCAATAATAGGTCCAACTGTCTTATCCACAGATTTGTTCCATATGTGAGCAAACTCTAGGCGGGAGCTTCTTCCAAATATAGGCTCTCCTGGCTGAAAAATTTTCAAACAGAGACTTCTAATTAAGTCAATCGTAATAACACAGGGTAAGAAGAAGTTTGAGTTGTTTAAAGTCGTCATCTACATGAATTTCCAATTTATGATAACTAGCTTCAAAATTTGAAAGTTGAAGTAGGTTGAAGTAGTATTTAGGCATATAAAATATGTTTTAAATCATGCTTGAAATCCATGCCAAAATTCAGACTTAATTTTATAAAAGAAATTGAGTCTAATAAGTTTCCCACACAATATGATTACAAAATTGTCACTGTTTCTTGTACCATTTTCTCTCCTCTGATAAAGGTTTTTGTTCAACATTATCAAGAACTAAACATCAATCCCTACCTTTCAAGATTTTCCAGGTTGCTTCACAAAAGAAAATTAAGTAAATCATTTGAAGAAAAGAAAAAATATTATTCAGAATCTCTCTACATTGTAATAAATGTATTTTCTATTTCATGATAGAGTCCTAGATGATGGTACTATGTAAACAAACAGTAACTGCTATCAGCAATTGTATCATTAATTGCCTGTGCTTCAAGTACTTCAACAAATTCACTGACCAAAAATAAGATCACCCAGGCCAATATTCATGGAACTACTAGGCCAAATCCTTTAACAAATTATCATTAAAGTAAGAGTGGTACTTAACATCAGATACATCTGTGAGAATAGCAAAAATGCAGGTAAAATAGGCAACACTCAGCAGACAACATTCAGGCGGAGCCTGAAAATTCAATATGACTGCTTACTCTACTTTCTCAAAGCTAGCCCAATAATCCAAAAAGAGAGTCTAACAGAAATCAAGTCCTAAGCAAACCAAAAACCACATTTCAACATTTTCTCGTTATTGTTTCTTTAGTCAGTTTCCTAGGCACAGCGCTCTCTTATATTTTGTCCCATCCACTTTCTCATATCCATTTCAGCTTTCCTTCATCCAATCAGAAACCTTGATAATATTTTCAGCATGACTTTCATGATGTTTTCCCATTGAAATTCCAACAATGTTATATCTGACAAGATTGGTGTATGCACTGATAAAAGAGTTCTCTCTCTTTAGCAACTAAAATATATACAATACAATGTGTCATTCCTCGACTATTTTGTTTGTATTCCCACGTGCGGATGTCATAAATATATATTCAACATTTCCAATCTATGATATGTTCAAAGGACAAGCAATTGAGTAGGAAGGGTAAGAAAAATATAGGGCAGAGGAACTGGAACTAACATGGGTTGTCCAAGATCAGAGATTAACTATTTAAGGTAAGCCACTTAAGTCATGAGGATTGCATACTGATAATGAAACCGACAGTTACATACTGCTCCAGGAGTCATAATGTTGAATTTGCATAGAAAATATTAAGTAAAATCAGGGTGGTCCCCTTTTACTTTTTCCAAATTATAAAGAAAAGGAGAGGTTTCCAAAATAATGGCATCCGGTTCGCATTATTCATTTTTTTTTCACCTTTTTTTTAGGGTACGATCTTGGATGGTAGAAGTCAATATGAGATATGGCACAAGAAGCATGTATTTTCCTGCGTATGAAAAAAAAACTCATAGTGTCTAAAGACCAAATTCATATATATCCCTTTCTACGAATTCTTTCCTTTTCCTAATAATCATTGACAAACTAAGCAGAAACCCTTTGCTTGATGTCGATTTATGGAAGTTCATGGATGAGGGGATAAGTCAGTCAAAAAGGCTCAGACGTGTCTTTAGATATAACTAAAAGACTCTAGACAGGTAAGATTTTAGGTGGAGTACTCAAACCAAAAAATATGAAAACTTTCAATTAAGAATCAGCAAGGTTAAAAGAAGACCTAGAATACAAGCAACATTTACACCCAGTCAGAAGGTTAAGAAGCAAGCCTCTGGTTTTGCAACAATTAACTTCATATTCTGCAGATTTGTCACTAAATTGTGTCATGAAGAAAAATGAAGCGATGCAACAGGTAAATCCAATTACCAAGGAATTAACTTCGGTTATATTGGTCTTTGATAAAACTTCCTCCCTTAGATGCAAAACAACAACAGTTTCAATTGTAAAAGATCTACATATAATATATATATATATATAAGTGGCAGACATATCTTTCGTAAATCACATAGGCCCTCAACCTTCAAAGAAATCATTTACTACTTATGTTATAACCTTCCTGTTCTTCACTCATCGGGAGAGTCACAAAAGCCCCTAAAATTCTGGAGTTCTTTTCAGACTCTAACGGAAATATCTTTGCCAAATAGCAGCAATGACACCCTTCCATTTCAAGTGAGAAACAGCTTTGCCAGTCGACCTGTTATTAACCTAATTTTCCATGGTACTTTGACTCATAATGCGGTATACATGATGCCCACTGCAAGAGATAAGTACCTGACAAAATATGCTTCTCTATACAATATACAGTCATTTGCATACTTGTATGGATGCATATGTACATATAAAATGTTTTACTTTTTGAAATTCAGTAATCTGATTAAGTAGGTTCATTTCTTTTTCCAAAAATGAGATCTTTATATTATGCAAAAAGTGTACACAGTACTTGAAATCTTGTTTAAACTAAAATTGGAAAATAATTAAAAAAAAATTCAATTCCCACTCCTTTTTCTCTACACTTTCATCAAATGTTAAAATAAAAACCTATAATCAGAGATTGTTTAATTTCGTTCAAATCCAGATATCCACCTAATTTGGCAAATGAACCCTAAATTACTGAAAGATGAGGCATCGCAGACAATAATCATAATCTGCCAATCTTACGCAATCCAAAATTAGGGTCCGAGGGATCGTCACAAAGAATAGGAATACCATATTGGAGAAAATCAATAGAAGAAAAATTACCTGGGATTGAGTATCAGAAATGGATTTATAGATGCTTCTACGTTGCTCAAAAATCACAACTCCAGCAAAAATGCTCCCCAATGCCGCGCCTAATAGACGCTCCTGCACATATACATATACATATATACACAGAATGTATATAAATAAACTACAAATATTATGGAGATGATTCTGATGGAATCGGAAAAGGGAAATACCTGCGCGAGAACGCTAATCATGGCGCTTTCGGTTGATTGGGAATTGGGATGATACTGCAGAGAAGAGAAAACCCGAGTTGAATATTGGTTTGTTACTTTGTTATGTAATGTTCGTTTTCATGTTTAATTTTATTTTATTTGTTAATTCGGGTTTTGTAATATGTGAATTGCCTTCTTTCCTTAATTTCTGCTGCATTGAAAATATTGATGTAGCGTTATTATATATACTAGCTATTTTACATATTCGATATAATATTTTTATATAATAATAATTTTTATTTATATTTTTATAATGTTAATTTATTTTAATAATTTTAATATATTAATTTAAAATTTTTCATAAAAAAGAATTACAAATATAATAAAAGGGCACTTATAGATATGAAATAAGTGAGTTATATATGGTAGTTATTATAAAACTTCCAACTATTAAAACTTATAAAAAAAAGTGACGATATTTTAGGCTAATTAATCCAAAACATATTAAAAGAGGGGCAAATATTTTATTAATAATATAGAAAAATAGATATATAATATATTAAATTGAATGATAATTTTTTTTATTAATTTATGACAATTTATATAATTTTCAAAGTATGTGTTTAATAATTTGAAAATAACAGAACAACTATATAAATAAATAAATAAATTTTACTTATTAGAGTGATGCTAAGTATTAAAAAATATTCTTATTTTTAAAATACTACATATTACCAAACGCCTTTTAAATCAGTAATCATATAATAATTAATATGAGTTGCTTTTATAGTTCAAATATTAAAAAATTAAAATATTACATGTTACCAATGCGTATTAAATTAGAATCAACAATAATTGATATAAGTTGTTTTTATAGATAAAATTTTGAAAAAATTATGTTTATTTTATTTACAAATAATTAATGTTGTTTAAACTTCAATGTCATAAAATTGTTATTGAAACATCTTGATAATTAAAGAAGTCATATAAAAGATAAGTTGGCTTGGCTATCATATTAATACATATAATAAAAAAATGTATTAATAAAAAATTTTGCTCTATTTTTTCATACTATTTCTCATTCACTTTATAAAATTTTATTACTTTTAAAAATTTTTGTGTAATAAATTCAGAGTTAACAATTTTTGGTACCCAGAACTTATTCATGTTAATACAATTTATCTTCAAAATTTTATATATTCATATGAAACCTTAATTTTGTGTTATGAAGTAATAACATTTTTAAAATATTTAAAAATACTATTTTTTTAATCACATAAAATAAAATAAATTAAAATTAACTAAGTTTATTTTTTTGATATTTTAAAAAAGCTCATAAAATGTACACCACTTTGTGTTTGAACTTTATAACTATATTTATGTGCAACATCCGAGTAATGTATAATTCTTTTGAGACGAATATGCACTTGTATGTTTTAACCAACTCTAAGTACTTCAATCACAGTTAGATAAAAACATGCACACTTATTTTATGTGATGAGGCGAAAAACGATTGATGAGATATGGGATATGGGATGAAATTAGTGATATGATTAAATAATGAAAAAAAAATCATGTATTATGATTATTCGAATGATAAATTATCTATTTTTTTAATAATTGACATCATTTTAATATTTTGCCAACCAAATTAATAATTTAAATAAAACAAACTATTAGATTAATACAAACAAATGTCATTTGTCCACGAAGTGAAACAGTTTAATAAAATTTCACTTTACCTCAATTTTCACAACAGAGTTAATTTTATTTTTATTATAACTAAGTAAACCAATTTTATTTTTATCTTTGCCAACCAAATTAATGTTTTAAATCAAGTAAAATAAAATATTATTTATTTGATGGAAATTGAATAAGGGATATTTAACTTACATTATCTAGTGCTACAAAGATATTTTGGGCATTCTATTTTGATTAATAAAAGTCAAATTAGGTGGAATGAACGCATCTCAGCTAGAAGGTGGGATGTCTCATTTTATGATGAACAATTTAGGCAAAAAAACAATAGTAGCAAGCTTCTATTAAATAACGTATGCATGGTGTTAGATCAGATAAAATAGTATATCCAACCTAATATCTCAAAGTAAATGGGACCTTATTATTTTTTCGTACATTTAAAAATGACTTTGTTCTATTTACTATAGTATTATTAATTGATCAAGGTAGATCTATGATGTGATTCAAACCTACACCTCTCCACATAAATACACCGTGATTGAAACACAATTTGATGATTGATCAGAAATAAATTCGGATAATTTTGAAGAGATTTCTTTACCTATTTCCGGACCGCCAAGGTGACCAACAAATGCGCGAACCTTCCCATTTCTTGTGGTGATAGTTTAGAGGTGAATGTGTTGCACCCATAGCCTGAAATCGTACTTGTTAAAAAAGCATGAAATTTTGTTGAAAATCACTGACGTGCTTAAGAAAGAATCTTGGGTATTTATAGTTATTCAAGATTTATGTTTGAACAGATATATTTTATCCCATTATAGTCCTATTTGGACTTAGCCTAGCTATATTTGATCCAGATTTTTTTAGTCTTTTTGCGTTGCGGACATATTGATTCAGTTTGTATTGATTATTCGAATTTAAATCAACAAATTCAATGTAAATTATTAATGTGTTTGGACAATTAACTACTCAATTCAACTCGATAACACGATCCATTTAATTAGAATTTTTCAAAAAGTTTTATAGGCTTACAAATTTAACCCATCAATTAGCTTTAATTTATCTAAAAGTCAAGAATTGTTATCTACGATAAAAAATTTAAAAACTCAACAAAGTATCATCCGAAACACCCTTATGAAAGACGGACAAAACCGCATGCATTATTAAACAATCGAATGCTCTGTGTTTCTATCTCGCACCACCATTAATGGCTACTATTTTTATTTTTATTTTTATTTCAGACAGCCATTGGATTGATCGCAAGGGAAGTTCGCAATTAATGAATAAATTGGAAGTAGATCGAATTTCAAATAAACTTTAATATTCAAATGTTATACGAGACATTCATGTCTGGTATGAGATCCCGTGGGTCTTTTCTTATGCAAACCATATTGAATGTGAGGAAAAAAGATTCTTAAATAATATTCAAACCAGACTACTTTCAGAGCTTAAATATAATTTTTATTAAGAAGTTATGACATTTGTATTTTGAAAAATAGATTGCATATAGTAGAAAATTTATTATTGGTCAGGTATATAATTGAAAATTATTGAATTTGGATTTTAACTAATTGAATTGGTCAATTTTCCCTTCATTCTATTTGTTTATTATCATACATCTTTTAATCAAATGAAATCAATTCAATATTCTAATTAAATTATGACCTGTAAATATGCGAATCAAATCTCAATTCTATATCAATTAAATTATCATCGACTAATTTGGGAATATCTACTACTATTAAATAAAATCGACTGCACATTTATTTTCCTTTTATAAAATGAGTGGCAAAAAGATTTTAGAACAATTAGCCTCACTAAATTTGCTTTGTAATTTTTAAAATATTAAAAAATAATATCATCACAATTTTATATATATAACAAATAATATTATAGATGCATAACTAATTATTTGATCTAACTGTACAAATCTGATATAAAATATAAGGTCAAGAATTCAAATTCAAACGAATTATTTATGTTTGAATATATAAAAAGAAATAATAATAATTTTAGAATCCACTCCGAATAAAATAGAATTTGGAAATAATTGATTTTGTCCAAACCTATTGTTATTCTAGAATCATTGTGAGCTGATTATGAAATTACGGCTTCAATGGTTTCTCTATCGGCCTCATTGTTTTGGTCTCGGCCAACCATTTACCAATATTCCTCACAAATGCAAATTTAACCGAAAGCTTGTACTCCAACAATTGACTAAAAATTTAAATTAAAATGAAATAAAAAGTAAAATACAAATTAAAATAAAGGATTAAATTAGCTGTTATTTATTTTATCTCCTTTTTTAATTCAGTGTATATATTTTTAGCATATCTGATTTTAATAAATTATTTTTATAATAAAATATTTAATACGTATTTGAAATGAGGATCAGCGACATTTCTCCCAGGCCCAATGGCAAGTAGCGGTTTTTACTTTCAAAATCAGGAATCAGGATTAGATCTTAGAACATTGAGTGCCGACATTTAAAACGACGCAGTTTGAAACGCTCCCACCTTCCACAGCAATAAAATCGCCAGTGTCCCTCTTAGATCTCTGTCAAAACCACTGCGATCGCAGTCATAGAGATGGCGACTCGATCAATTCTCCTAGCCACACTGCTCTCTCTCCTCCTCCTCTCTCTCCTCTCCACTCCCATTTTCTCCTCTGCGGCCGCCGATGTCGATGACGATGAAGACCTTAGTTTCCTTGAGGAACCCGAATCCGGCGACGTCGCTTCCGGCGATCATCGTCACTCTGACGCCGAATACTCGGACAACGAAGATGAGAACTTCGAGAACTACGATGACTTCGAGGTTCCCTCGGACTTTAGTCACCAGGACGAGGAGGAGGATGAAGTCGCCAAATTTGATGAGAAGGACCTTGTCGTTTTGACGGACCGTAATTTCAGTGATTTCGTTGACGAGAATAAGTATGTCATGGTAGAGTTTTACGCGCCGTGGTGCGGGCATTGCAAGGCTCTGGCGCCGGAGTATGCAGCGGCGGCCACCGAGCTGAAGGCGGAGAATGTGAAGCTCGCCAAGGTGGATGCCACGGAGGAGAATGAGCTCGCGGAGAATTATGAAGTTCAGGGGTTTCCTACTATATACTTCTTTGTTGATGGGGAGCATAAACCTTACTCTGGTCAACGTACCAAGTGAGTACTTTTCTTTTGGTTTTATCACTTACCAAATGAATTTTTATCTCCTTTTCTCCTTAACCAAGTTGTTTATGTATATCTTTGTGTGTTGTGATGATTAAACGCCTCAATTAAACTGTTACGCACACAGTGGGTTCAAGGCTATGTTGGAGAATAATTTGAGAAGTGATTATTTTATGATTTTTAAGCATCATATTAAGGCCTTCGAATTGGACATTGGACTGAACTTTATGAATACTTATGGATCCACTTTCATGAATCATGTTCCATTCTGCCGAATGCATGATCTAATTGTGTTGAGGTGAAGAAGTCGGCTTTGCACTGTTCCTTCTAAGTGAATTATTCCGGTTTAAGCTGTGGCTTTAAGAAGCTACCATCTTCATGTCGCTCTTTATGTATGTATTGGGAATATACTTCGGGGCTGCCTAAAGTTTTGGAAGCTTCCCCCACTCTTCTCTCTCTTTTTGGGTTCACGCACTTTGAGAAGAAACAACTTAGAAAAACAGCTTCAGTTAGGGCGAATTGAAATTAAGATAAATTTCCAATCAAGGAAAAATTTAGGCATCAGTTGTTTTGGCTTGAAATTGGTTAGTTTCGTTCATTTGTTAATTCAAGGTGGGAACAAATGATTTTAAAGCATGGTTGAAGTTCATATTTCCAGTAGCATATCAAGTTAAAATATCGTCGTAAAAGTATGCTTATATGCCTGGTTGCTTGCATGGAAAGGCCCATTCTAGGAGATTGCTGACACTGTGAGTCTGTGATAAATCTCTTCTACTGCATTTGCTTCTTTTTATCATATCTGGGAATGTTAAGCTGTGCTAGTTGAGCTATGCAGAACTGCAAAAAGCTTTTTGGCAATCCTTTTATATACTTGGTAATAATTCGTGCTTGGCAGTGTGATTAAGAAAAAGTTCGTTGCAGATCTTAGTCCCAAAAGTTTAATTTCAATACAGGGATGCTATCGTGACCTGGATTAAGAAGAAAATTGGACCTGGTATATCCAACATAACAACAACAGAGGATGCGGAGCATATATTAACGTCGGAGAACAAGGTTGTTTTGGCCTTCCTTGACTCATTGGTGGTAAGTAGCACTTGCTTTGCCTTTGTTCTTTTAGTGCATTTATTAATTGTATGTCATGGTTACTCATATATTTACATACTCATTCATGTTTACATGGTTTAGATTTTGCTATGATACTTTAGAGTAATGTCTCCTGCATATCTACATAATTCTTTATTTTTTTCCTTTCCATATTATAGTTAAAGGATGAATTCTTAACATGGGAGCATTCATTTTTCCTCTCTCTTTTTCCTGTGTCTTGCAAAGCTGTCATTTTTCTTCTGTTATGTGCAACTGATAGAAGTTACTTAGAGGATAAGGTCATTTACTGCAATTTGGAGGACATTGTCCATGAAAAGAATGATATATTATCATTGAAATTCTCCTTTTTTTAGTTTTGAGGATAGTTCTCATAATTTGTTCCAGAATTGTGCTTACACATTGTTCAGTTCTTTCGAAGTAATACGATAACCTTTTTGAAATAAATATTTCCATGCTTTCATTTGTTAACAACTAATTCTATCCCCATGATTGAGTAAATTAACTGGCGAGGGAGGCTATCACACTGCTGTTAAAACTACAGAAAGCTGTCCTCTTCTTACTTCCTTTCTAACTATTGCAGGGTCCTGATAGCGAAGAGTTAGCTGCTGCGTCAAAGCTTGATGATGACGTTAACTTTTACCAAACTGCAAATCCTAATGTCGCAAAAATGTTTCACTTGGAAGCTGATGTTAAACGCCCTGCTTTGGTCTTGCTAAAGAAAGAGGCAGAGAAAGTGACCCCTTTTGGTTAGTACCTAATGCATGCCAGTTTAAGCCACCTGCTTGTCTGTATCTTGCTGAAATCCATCCTCTTGATTCTCTCTACAGATGGGCAATTCAGAAAGTCTGTAATAGCTGAGTTTGTTTCTGCCAACAAGCTTCCTTTAGTGACTACTTTTAGCAGAGAAAGTGCACCTCTGATATTTGAGAGCCCAATTAAAAAGCAGGCTAGTAACTATATAGTTTTTCTTAGTAGCCATTATGATATGTAAATATCCTTAAATAATCTTCTCTTCCCTTTCCAAAATAAAGTGGATTGGAATCCACAATAAATTTTTATTTGTGTGACTTCAAATCCTCATTGTTATAATATTGGGCTCCTACTTTTCATTCTCAGCTTTTGCTCTTTGCAAACTCAAATGACTCACAAGAGGCCATTCTAACATTTCAAGAAGCTGCAAAGTTTTTCAAGGGAAAGGTACTGCCACTAGCTATTTAATATTTTTGCATCATTGAGAAGGATGTTTGGTGGGATTAGAGTCAACTGATTAGGAAATTCAAAGTATTGATTTTAGAAGCACTAGAATATGCCGATTTTGATCTAGTGTTAAGGCACAATTCTTCGGCCAGTCCTAGAAGTTGAGACTGATTGCTAAGCAAGAAATATTTGTTACTTTGATTACATTTTATATTTGGCCCTCATAAAAATGCTCCCAGAAAATATATTTGCATAAACCAAATATATTTTCTTATTCAAAGTTTATCTACCAAGATTGAGGCTTGTGCTGTGGGGCTACACCATTTTTAGTATGTTATCTGTATTTTCATAAATAACACCTAATATTGCCTCTTTCAAACTGTTGCAGCTTATATTTGTATATGTGGAAATTGACAATGAAGAATTAGGAAAGCCTGTGGCGGATTATTTTGGAGTCACTGGAGATGGTCCACAAGTAACCTTAACGTTCTTCATCAAGTTACCTCTGTTTCTGGATGCATTACCTGTGAAAAAAGATCTGTAATTTAAAGATACAGTCAATTATTTAGCAGTTGCATTTTGATCGCAGGTTTTGGGCTTCACAGGAACTGATGATGCTAAGAAATATGTACTTGACGGGGAGGTTACACTAGAGAAAATCAAGGTTGAATACCACTCCATTTGCTGTGTTTAAGAGCTTTTGCTTATGTTAGTTTTATCTTAATATTGTGTTTTCTCTTACTTGAGGTCGACCCAATTGTTTCTCTGAACATCCTTGGTTGCATGTCATTGTTGCTGAGAATGCCATTCCGTTTATTTCATCAGGAATTTGGGGAGGCTTTCTTGGAAGACAAGCTCAGGCCATTCTATAAATCAGATCCAATTCCCGAGACCGTGAGTTGTAGTCATCTTTTCCAGTCTGATTAATTTGTCATTTGAATGTGCTGATCCACATTTTCTCTAATATTTCATGTTGCAGAATGATGGAGATGTAAAAATAATTGTTGGGAATAATTTTGATGACATTGTTTTGGACGAGTCGAAAGATGTTCTTCTTGAGGTACATTCGGGATTAATCTGGAGCATGATGTTTTCTTCTCTTTTATGTTCTTTTATATTCAATTTCTAATCTAAAACCATTTGTTTTATATGCATAATTTAGATATACGCACCATGGTGCGGCCATTGCCAAGCTCTTGAACCAACATACAACAAGCTTGCCAAGCACTTGCGTGATGTGGAATCTCTTGTTGTAGCCAAAATGGATGGAACCACAAATGAACACCCCAGGGCCAAGGTATATTTAGATTTAACATTATAAATTTGAGACTGTAGAGTAGTAGCATGTTCTCAAACTTGGTTCTAGGGGCCACTAGTAAAAATTTCATTCCTGTTCAATTGTCCAATAGAGATCCACCTAATATATATTCATAATCTTGCTCCTCTGTGATAATATTCTTCTTAATTGCTGATACAAAGTTAATTTTAGCTCTAAGAAAATTTCATTGATGCTGAAGAATTTTTCTGTTTGCAGGCCGATGGATTCCCCACAATTCTCTTCTTCCCAGCAGGAAACAAGAGTGCCAATCCCGTAAGATGAGCTACGAAGCTGTAGTTTGGATATATCATAGTCGTTTTCTTCTTTTATGTAAAATTACAATTTGATGTTTCTGATCACCTGGCAGATTAGTGTTGATGCTGATCGAACAGTAGTTGCATTCTACAAGTTCCTCAAGAAACATGCGTCTATCCCTTTTAAACTCCAGAAACCGGCTACATCTCCAGCTTCCGAGGATTCTCATGCCAAAGAAGGCATTAAGACCTCCGCTAGTGAAGTGAAGGATGAGCTATGAAGACTGTATTGCTAAAATGCTGTTTCGAGGAGTCCATGGGCCGATGCTACTGTTGGGAAGCGAGACAGAGATAGAGGGAGGGTACGTGAAGAAAATCTAATTAATCAATTTTCTTTTTTGGTATTATGGAGTCAAGTTTTGACTTTATGATTACTTAGTGAACTACATGAGCAACGAAGTGTGAAAATATTGAGTAGAACTTTTGCATTTATAATCAGTTGAGCTGCTGGCCGAGCCCAACGAAGTGAACCCCATACAGCCCCAGTGGAACAACTAGATCTTAGTCACATTTTTTTGAATGAATCAAATGATATCTAGCTATAATAAATTGTTGCGACAAATGGATCTTACATTAAATAATTAATCATAAAGCCATTTATAAATTGGTTGGACTGTCTCTAAAGAGCAGCTAAGTCAAACAACCAAGAAAAGGACAGACAGGGGCTCCCAATCAGCCACATGCCAGCATGCATCATTGCATCATTTTCTTTTGCCCTTTTCTCTACTGAAGTCCTCGTACCTTCTAATATTATTACATTATTATCTCAAGGTGGCATTTGGTTATATTTTGCCACATTTTTAATTGTTATATGAAGCAAAAGTTCTTTTGTCGCAAGTTTGGAATATGATTTACTGAAAGTATCATTATTTTTAAGAATGCAATAAGGAGGGCTTGTTCGCAAGTCTAATAGATAAAATAGTTATTGGAGTATTGGACAAGTGATTGAGCGTGAGATTCTACTTGGCGGTAGAAGAGAGAATTGGGGTAGGGCAGGGGACGTGACTGGGACATGACAACTTCATCCTCTCCATCTTTCTCGATTTCTTCAGTTTCACTTTTCCTTCCCACTTTATAAAATATATACTACCAATGTTTGCACTCTATGCATGCATTAAAATTTTTATTTTTATAATATAAAATAAGTAAAAGCATTAGTTTACGTTTTTATATAATGCAGCAGCTTTTTATAGCTTTGATATTTTCCTTCGAATTAGATAAATAAAAAGAAAACCATTGTGATGAAGTGGAGTTAGTGAAACTATAGAGTGCCAATAGTAGACTGCAAATAATAATTGTTCTATGCATAACCATAGTTAGAAGGATTAAAGATGATAATAAATACATTTTAGAAATATCATCATATATAGTATTTCTGTCTAAAACTATATGCTCAACCAGCATTGTCAATCAACCAATTTAATTTAATAATACAAAGGATGCTATTTGGACTTAGTGAACTAATTATGATTAAGCAACTAATTACGGTTCAATTCAATATAAAGGATGCTATTTTACTATACTATCATCCATTTTTTAAAAAAATTATAAAAAAGAACTCCAAAGATGGAAGAAATTCTGAACAATAATAAAAAAAAACAAAAAACGTAGAAACATGGACAACTTCTGAAAAGGATCTATTAAAAAAAAGATTTTTTTTTCCTTTAAGTTGAATGGGCAATTAACCCAATAACATCGTCTAAATATACAAATCTGAGATCTTGGATTCAAATTCTAATGAACTTTCGATGTGTAAAAAACAAAAAATTCCATTGAAAAGATTTTTCTCTTTTCCATTTTTTTTCTTTTTCAATTGAGATAATGAATTTGATCAAAGTCAACAAAACAAAAAAAATTTGCGAGAATGTAGAGGAAGATAAATCTTATTTTCAATTAACAAAAAAATTTTAAAAGTAAACCCATATTTAAAAACTCCTAATCGTACTTTCACTTGACCTTCTTATATAATAATATAATATTCGAATGAAAAAACCATTTTTATTAAACTATATATCAACTATTACAATTAAACGCTATAAAGATTTTCAAAGAATTAATTTAATAAATTAATTAAAAATAGCATAGTTTTATTCTATAATATGATAAAATTAGTTATTTTAATGTTGCCAAGTTAGCAAAGGGGTAAAAAGAAACCCATGCAAATAAAATAACAAGATTGCAATATATACACGGGTTCTTTTATTTCTTCGACGCCAATTAGCGTCGCCCTTTCCTTGTATTCTAAGCAAGTATTTCTGTACCTATATCTATATATATATATAATATTGCCCTTCAGTCCCATTTCTCACCCGTCACCCGTAGCTCTTATCTCACCCACGTTCTCTGTCCTCCCCCCGCACCCTCCCACTCCTATCTCTCTCACACACGCACACAGTGCACAGCCTTTTGAACTTCATTTTTACTCATCTTCTC
>JACGDI010005290.1:79884-92384 GCA_014898725.1 Jacaranda copaia | reverse complement strand
TCGGAATATATTAGGCAGTTCATTAGAGGCCTTGTCTATTTAATAAAAAAGTTAGATCGATGTTTAATAAATGATCCTTTTAATTAAATAAGCTAAATATGAACTCCTCTAAAAATCCATCGGCCTAATAGGCTGGTTCAATATTTACCATCCTTTATACAATACAAAATAATGATATCATATATTAATAAGTTAATATAAAATAACTTTTATTATTTAATCAATATTGAAATTATGTTTGCTTATTTTTAGGTTCTATATTTATATAACTTTTATTTATGTACAATTATTTTATATTTAAATTTTAACTTTTATAACTATGTATATGTTATTTATCTTTTGTTATTATTGTCTATGTATATATTCATAGTTTCTACAACTTTCAGTGATCTATACTATTATATATAGCATAGTGGTGTCTAACAATAAATCTATAATTACGTAAATTTGATCAAATTTTGAATTCTCATAACTATGAATTGTAATGAAATAAAAAAAATTATTAGTTGTGAATTTGATATTTGAAATTTTATTTTAACATATCAAATTTATCAGTCATAAATAAAAAATCATTTAGTAATTATCCAAAATTACAATGTAGATTTTTATCTCATGATAATACCAAAACTGTGATTATTTTAAAGGTTTATCTTATCAAATAAGTTCAAAATATCCATAATCACATACTTTTTATCTCATGAGATAAGGTTAAAAATCAAAAGATGTTCTATAAGTAACAAAATAGAGAAGACAAAGGTGTTAGACTTATTTTGAAATTCTAATAGTTAGCAACTCTGTTAGGAGTCAGTTAGCTATTTACGCAGAATTAGTAAGATAAAGAAATAGAGGCAAGTTATAACTCTATTCACTATCATCTTTAGAGCTCTCAAGTTATAACTCTATTCACTATCATCTTTAGAGTTCTCTTGGGTATATCACGGTCTCGTTCTCTTTATAAAGATTGATAATAAGATCGACAATGATAGTTCCAATATTTTCAAGTATATATGCACACAAAATTTGGCCTAGAGGCCCCTGAAGAGTTCCTCTCTGGTAAATCCTATATATCCGGAAGTAAACTGACAAAGGAAGATGTTAAAGTTTACGTGGCCATCGTGGAGAAGCCGAGCAAGGATCTTTACCCCAAAGTTAGCAAGTGGTATGAAACTGTTTGCATGAATTTCGCATCCAATTTTCCTAGGAAAGCTGTTGGAGTAAGGGTTTGAGGCCAAGCTATCCCCACAAAAGTTGTCAACGATGAGGACGACATTGATCTCTTTGGTGATGAGATAGACGAGGAAAAGAAGGCCGCAGAACAGAGGGAGGCTGCAAAGGCATCTGTTCGAAAGAAAGAAAGTTGGAAATCATATGTCTTTATGGATATAAAGCCGTGGGATGACGAGACAAGCATGAAGAAGCCGGAGGAGTCTGTCCGTAGAGTTGAGATGCCAGGCCTCTTGTGGGGAGCATCAAAATTAGTCCCAATTGGTTTTGGAATTAAGAAGCTGTAGATCATTTTTACCATAGTTGATTACCTTGTCTCAATTGATAATTTGATTGAGGAGCATCTCATAGCCGAGCCCATCAATGAGTAATTGCAAAGTTGTGATATTGTTGTGTTTTTCAAAATTTGAAGCAACCTACTTTAGAGAGAGCCTTCTATGTTATTTTCATTTACTTATTCGCTTGTTTATGATCTTCAAATTTTAGTTTTTATCAAGATATGTTT
Source organism: Jacaranda copaia (assembly GCA_014898725.1). Classification (NCBI taxonomy): domain Eukaryota; kingdom Viridiplantae; phylum Streptophyta; class Magnoliopsida; order Lamiales; family Bignoniaceae; genus Jacaranda; species Jacaranda copaia. The sequence goes on along the minus strand of JACGDI010005290.1, from coordinate 90,655 downwards.
TGTTATGTCTCTAAGAGGCTAGAGGATGAATATTTAAACTATTCCTTTTGCACATTTTGATTTAGTGATGTGGGATGTCAAAATCATATATAATTTTACAATTCTTTTCTTTTATCTTTTCGAGTGTATGTATATATAGATTAGTTACAACTCGTTTGTTTTTATAGTTGGAATATCCAAAAAATACCACATTGATACAAGTTAGTTAACTAGTAACTCCCAGCTTATACCATCTATAAATAAGCCCCAAGTGGAGTCATTCTCTAGAGTCAGTTTTCCCCATTGCATGTTCAGTAGGCAGATCTTCTTTATTCTTCTTGAGTTGTTAAAAAATGGCTTAAGGGGTAATTTGAGTTCCTCACCCTCTAGTATTTGTTTAATTTTCTCTTTCATCTCATAGGTAATATCAGGCAAGATTACAATTTTCATCTTGTAACTTTGCTTTATATGATTTTTGATTATATAAATTGCATATTATCAATTCTAGTCTTATAAGTATAAAAAAATTGTCACTTTTAGTCATTTTTTAGCCGGAGCCAGCAAAAATCACCGGAAAAGCTGACGTGGCTCGCCGGGCCTATGGACACTTCTATTTCTACCTTGTTGGCAGCTGACATGGCATAATTAATTAAAAAAAAACATACCAACTAGATATTTATGATATAATTATATATATATATATATTTATATACATACACATTATATATATATGCGCCCCCATTCCCCACACCCCCACCTGGTGGGCTGGCCTCACCTGGCCAAATCTGGCCAGGCGAGGTTGGCTTCAGCCATGGCTAGTTGGCTTCGGCCATGGCTGGCAGAGCTTTCAGGCTGCCGCTGGTCGCCTAGAAGAAGCTCACCATGGCCTAGGTGAGCTTGGCCAGCCCATTGTGGTGGGTGGATGGGGATGGGGTGATGACGAGGCCGCGTTTGGGGTGGGGAGTTAGGAATATTAATTTATGTTTAAATTTAATTAAATTATTTTAAATATATGAGTTAAAATAATATTGTTATGGAAAATTAGGGGGGAATGTTTGGTTATATTTTTTGTGTAATTTTATTATATGTTTTGGGAAAATAAATTATTAGAGAATGTGAAAATTTTGTTGGGGAATGTGATTGATTTTTGGTTATATTTTAGGGAATAGTTAAAAATTGATTTTGAAAAATTTTGGTTTATTTGCTTACGTTTTGAGAGAGACATTTTTTTTACTGTAACAGTTAAATCAATACCTTTTTATTAGATTTTTGGGGAGAAAATGAAATTAAGTGATTTTTTTAATGTTAGAATAATAACAAAATATATATGATATATATAATATATGGATGTATATATTATATATATATAATGATGTATTATTTGGAATAAAATTATATTAATAAATATTAATTATTCATAAAATCAAAATTATATCTTAATTATAAAAAAATCAGCTTATATCATAATTGTTAATATCAATTTATAAAAAAAATTTAATTACTAAATATTAATTATAAGCTAATTATTGTTAATTAATTAAAATATAATCATTTAACTATTTATTACTTACGATTTATGTATAAATAAAACTTAGTTATTTATTTAAATAAAATAATTTTTTAGTAATTTATATATATAATACCTAATAATGATTCATCAAATTAAAATATAAATAATATTATATTATATGAAATTATATCATCTTAAATCTTTTATTAAATAAGTAAATGTAATATTTAATTTTACGTAAACTATGAAATATAATTAATTTATAAATAATAAGTTATTTAAATAAATTAATTTAATTAATTTAATAAGTTATTTAATTACTTTAACTTATTATTTAATTAATACATTATTCAGTAAATATATACTTAGCAATAATCAAATAATTTCTCATAAATTTAATTAATTCTCTCAACAATGGATGTCGGTTGTGGAAATTAAAAATTTTGGGTTTTGAGAAATGTATTTTCAATTATGCAGAAGACTTATGATATAGAATGAGTAGTACTTTGGACGGGAGCAGGCGCCTCCCGATTATGGCGCTACACCCATTTGATGGGGTACCCCCATTAGATACCCCCTTAGGGTTGGGTATCCCCATTGGGGTACTCCCAAAATCCTTGACTAAATTTTTTATATTTTTTTAATAAATAAAAATAAAAATTTTGTTAATTTATAATTTATTTTCATTGTGAATCAATTGACAGCATTATATTTTATTATTCACAAATTCCTAAATACCACCTGAGGTGTAATTTTAAAACTTAAATATAGACATTAATTTCTAATATATGATACATCATATAGTAACAAAAATATTTTGTCAATATCATGTCGTCCTCTATTTATCACAAATTTATAATTTAACTTCACATTTCACAATATTACAATAATATTTCACCACGAGTCACAACTAACAAAAGTATTAAACGATTAAATCCAAACATTTGAACAAATTCCAAAATAAAACCAACAAAGTTTTCAAAGAAAATAATTATTATCCAAATACATTACAAACCAAATCAAATATTCAATACCTAAGTCTTACAACAAATACAAAATAATAACATAGGCATTAGACCGTAGAACTTCAAGGTTTTAGTTCCTTCAAATATGCAAATGCAAGTGTGCAATGGTTTATTAAGGTGTATTATTTTTTGTCAGTATAAACGCATAATTATATATATTTTTTCAATAAAAATGGGGGTACCAATTGGGTATTGGGTACTCAAATGCACTACCTAATACTCCACTTAAAAATTTTCGGATACCTTCATTAATATCCGATCGAATTTGAGGACTAAAAATACCCGAATCGAATGAGAAATTCCCAATAAAATCGAGTTGAATATATATCCCAATACTCGAAAATGATTCTCACCCCCTAATGTGTATACCCAAATTGGAACAAGCCCAAGCCTCAATTCCCCCAACACACACACCATCCAAAAATGTTGTGCTATGTGAAAAATGGCCAAATTTTAGTTTTCAATCGAACCATGGTTAACTCATTCTTCTTCTTAACCAAAACATCAACACCCATCTGGAAAGAGAAATTTTAAGAATAATTTCAAATTGAACTCTAGATTTAGACTTTCTAATGGAGTGCTTCTCACCTTGTTTCTATCTTCATCACCACATTATTTCAATTTCTTTCATATTTCCCTCCATTCTTCTTCTAAAAATTACAAATATTAATTTCAACCCACACACACACATATTTATATTTATACTGCAAACAAGTTTAGACATAGAGCAGAACTGGATAATTCACAAGACAAGAAACTTAATGAGGGGGGTTTTCTTTGGCTTAATACATACTTTGAGCATATGAAAACACACAATTTTACAACCATAAGCTTCAGAATTGAGGCTTCCTCAACACACTCGAACAGTGCCAGTTGCTATCTTGCTTCCATGTAAACCCATGTTTTGCGCACTCTTGAATTGTGTTTATTCAAGGAAATGATGAATTCTAAAAGCTAGAACTAGGTCTTTGAGGGCCTACATATTAAAGCCTAATTCAAAATTGCCCGTAAAAATAATAGTTAAAATTACAATAACCTATCATGCCACCTCCTATAATTTTATCTAAATAGGCTCAGTTCTAGAGGGTCACTCCTTCTGAAAGCTTTCAGTTCACACAACTCTATTTTGAATATCACATGAAATCCATCAATCCCCCATACTTTCATTTTTCGTCTACATCTGTTGCAACTAATTTCACCGAAAATCTTTTCAATTTCCCTGTCGCAACATTGATTATAGCAAGCTCCAGCCAAACCACAAGTGAAGGTATTTTCTTTTTCACTCGAAATTTTGTGTAAGTTCTCCATATCTTACAAATGATACTACAATTTGCAAGCTAGTACTTGATTCCCAGTGTTGATAGAATAATTTATGAGAGTATTGTTGGTTTTCTTGATTTTTGTTTTTGTAAAAGTTGTATGCTACTTGGCGAATGTTTTGAAGATAGCAGCCTCTACCAAAAGCCTATATTTGTTAATTAGAGACAAATTGAACATGTATTAGGTAAGGAGGTTTTTATAGAATGTTTGTATTGATGAATTTAAGGCATATGTGATTCAGTATGCACATTTGTAGCAATTTTAGATGATGGTGATCTTGTGATATGTTTACTTGCTCTTGATTTGCAACTTTTGCGCATTAAGACTCGAAAGGCAAGCTAAACTTTGTATTAGCTTCCACTTGAGTTTAGTGTTTGACATCGTGTGTAAAAATAAGTGAATAGTTGGGCATTCAGTTGCTAATAACTGAGAAATTGATTCTCAAGAATTGGTGGAAAAAGTAAGATGGATGACAATATGGTTAGACGGCAAAATATACGTTGTTTCGTCTTCCGTCGGTCACTGAACTTTAGGACTTTATCCGCAATGATAAAATTTACTGTCACCTTCGAAATGGAACAAAACGTCTCCACTTCACTTCCCCTCCTCCGCTTCTCTCCTCTTCAAAAAATTAAGTACGTCATTCATTTTATATAGAGCCCACCACGCTACACTTTTTCTAAAATATAACATTGAATTAGAATGAACATAATTAGAAGCATACCATTATATATAATCAAATGAGGAAGCAGTAAGAGTGTGCATGGATCAAAACAACAGCATGTTTGTTATCATTTTCATCTCCATTTTCAAAACAACAACTTTCAATTTTTATTCATTTAATTTTTACTTAGATTATTTTTTATTCTTGTTAAACTTACCCCATCAATTAAATTCAAAATTGATTTGATATAAAGTACGCACTATTATTTTTAAATTAGTAAAAATAAATATATTTTAAAGAATGAATCTTTTAAACATAAAAAAGATATAAATGAACTAATTTTTTTTTATCTATACTTATTTTAATCATGATTTTTTAATAAAACATCCGAATATAATCTCATTTTTATTTTCAAATAATAATTATTTTTTTAATTTTTGAAAACATATAAAAATAAAAATAAAAATGAGCTTTGCAAATAAAATTAAATGGGCTCTCAACGGTTCCACCGCTAGAAACACTCGGAGTGAGAGAGGATGCTGTACTAACAAAGGCCTTTCTATGATCTAGTAGGGGTCGTATCTACTGAACCAATCTAGATCATCAGTTATGTGAAAAAAAATTACAATCATAAAATAAGTACGAGCTATATTAAATTTAAAAGATGAATTTAACTTTAAAACTATATAAGGCTGTAATGTGTCAGATTAGTCTTTTTCATATAAATGTGTTAAAGTGTCGCTACTTCAAATAACTACATCTTTGTAATTATTGCAAATTTATTATTTAAAAATAATAAATATAAAATATATCACTATTTTTTTATATAAAAGTGCAAGTAGCGACACCCTTAAAAATATTATAAAAAAATATTATTTTTTAGTAAATATAAATTATTTATATATATAGTATATTATTATATATAAATATATATACACAGCAATAAGGGTAGACAGAGGATAGGGAAGCAGAGCTAACGGGGTTTATTTATTTTTTATTTTTGAAGGTGTTGCAGATTTGACAAGCAATACTTCATCCTTCTTTTTTTTTTCTTTAGATTATTTCAACATTATTTTTTTTTGTTTCTATTTTAATTAACTTTTGAAAATTTGAAATCTAGTCGCACTTTAAAAAATTGTATTTTTTAATCTTTTAATTTTAAATTTTTATAATTAATTTTTAAAATTTCAAAAATAGATATTAATTTTAAAATGAATTTTGAGAAAAGTAATTTAATTTTAAAATTCATAATTAGTGTAACTTTCGAATGATAAACTTTACAAATGAGAACAAAATTTAGATATATATATATATAATTAAATATTATTTTTTATTTTATTAAAATAAATATATATTGTATTACTATTTTTTTATTTTGAGTTCAAGCTCATAGTGTCTACAACTCATTAGACTTTTTGATCTTAAATGATTTGAATCGAATCTCGAGTTTTCATTGAGTTAAGTTCAAACTTAAAATATAGATCTCATCGAGCTCAAGTCTAAATTTTATCTCAAACTTAGCTTGATTGTGCTCCATTGGCCCCCATTTAAAACTAAATATCAGGAAAAAATAAAAATATGGTCAAGTAAATAAATATAAATTAAATATTACTCTAACATATCAAAATTTAGCATTTAAAAATCTTAAATATGTGAAAACACTTAAAAAAGTAAATTTGATCTGTATAAAATAAATTTGAAGTTTATTTTAATTTATGACATGTTGAAAAAACTCAAAATTTTCTTACATAGAAAAGTCTAAGTAAGAATATACACCTTATAAAAAAGAAAAGAAAAGAAAAGATTATATTAAAGAAGAATGAAAAGAATAGAGCACAAGATAGATTGGCCAAAGGTAGTTGGAACAACTTAGAATTTTCAAATTTTAGAATTATTTTATACTAAGAGAGGGGATGATCATAGATCAAGCTGATCACTTATATTTTAAGCATTAAATAATAGGTTATAAAAAGTATAAAAATTATAGTATTTTTTAAATTTTTACTTAAATGTCAACAAAACCAAGATAGAAATATATGTTTTATTTAAATATTTAATTATTTATTATTTGGTGCATAGAAATTATTTATATTGATTATTTTATAAAAATAATTAAAAATAAAGAATACAATATTCGCAAATCAAACTATATATAGAAAAAGACTACATCAAAAATAAATTAACACACATTTTTTTGAAAGACACAACTAAATAACCATCTTTATGATAGTCTTTGGATTTCACTTTATAGATGGGTGGAGAAAATAATTTTGTATCAAAACATTCATGCTCTTGATTTTCATGAATTGTTTTTTTTCTTTCAAATTTATCATAAACAAATACATTTATATACATTAAATGTGCTAAGTAAAATATAAAAGACTAATTTTTAATTTTTAAAATAATCTATTTTACAATAATATTCATTTTATTCATACTAGTAAAAATAAAAAAATTTACTATTAAGAGAGAATTTATTATTTAAGAATATAAAATAAATTTTATTTGAAAATATTAATCATTATCAAAGATAATTTCCAATCTCTAAATTATAAATTATATATAAACTACAAATGGTTGAAATTTTTAAGAAGTAATCAAGAAATATTAAGAAAAATGGAGCATAACATTTTTATTTGATAATTTTTACAAAACAAATTATAAATGGGCAAATAAATTTTGTAAAACATAAATTATTCCTTTCTAGGAAAATATGAAGAAAAATCTATTTTAAAGTGTCATAAATGTTTTTTTCCTTTCAACCTTAAAAATAAAAAATAAAAACACACGAAAACTTGTGTTGACAATATGACTAATTTTAAACTTTCAACTCAAAATAATAAATAAAATTGGGATCCAACATTTTAAATTTTGACCTTCATCTTGGAAAACTTAAAACATAAGTCAGCATTTGAGATGCCGAGATCTTTTTAGTTTTCATATAATATATATATATATATATATAGAAAATTATAATATTATCTTCTGATTTAATTTAACACACAATTAATATAATATATTAATTTATATGTTATAACAAAGAATTAAATATTTTTGAATTGGTAGTTGTGTTTTCATAATGTTTTATTTAATTTATAAAATAATTATGTAATTATTAACAAAATGAAGTTAGTAGAATCTATCTAAAAATATAAATATATTTATGACCCTATTTGAAAATAGAGTTAAGGTTTTTATGATAATCAATAAATTTAATGAATTCTTTGCTCAGGAACATGTTTACATAGAATTAAAGCTCTTTATTTTTTGGCAACGATTTTTCGTTTTTGATTTGATTTCAAAACTTGGCATTTATAATGATTAAAATTTTATTGGGCTTTGGCCCACTTAAGTCTAGACGTCCATCTTTTTTATTAATTTTTTCTTAGAGTTAATTTTTACTTTTTACCTCCAAAGACATAATTTGCCATGTCAATTTATAACTAATAATCACAAAAATCAAGTATAACTTTCTATGAACTTTTCAGATGCAAATAAATTTAAAACATTTTTTTATAGATAACAACTAAATATTTAACAACAACTACTATAATTTGAGTGCTCACAAATTAAATTTTACATATAATATATTAAAAGTAAATGATTAAATACGATTTATATTAATTTTAAAATAAGTTTATGCACTAAAAGAAAAGGTGTAGCTACGTGGAATAGCAGCACCTCAATTCTTAATATAATCTCTCTCTCTCTCTCTATATTTATATATGTACACTAAATATATAAAACTTGTATGTCAATATATATATATATCATATACCTTGTATTTTGTCCTCTTCTATTTGCTTGCTAGAGTCACGTGACTCTAAATTGATCAAAAGGAGCATTTATTGTTTATTTTTTGAATAGGGGTGAAATAGTCATTATATTTAATTATATATTGTCAACATCATGAGTATAATTATACAGACAAATAGATAGCAAGACACAGTTAGCTGGAATTCATCTAGTGGGTATGATCCAACTGGAGAGCACATACCTACGGGAGAATACGTACAATCTTACTAATAATAACTCCAGCTGATCTCTCATTCCACCATGTTGACTTTTAGGTAGCTTCACGTTTTACTTACTTTTTCTTCTCCAAATTAACCTTTAATATAGAGCCAAATTTTAAATAGTGAATAATCATGCAATTTATTAATAATCATCATCATCTTCATCATGTACATATATATGAGCCACACGTTTCATAACCAATTCATCACTATTCAAGTCCAACTAGTTAAAAGCCAAAATGGACTGTTGTAGAACTCATGCTCTGTGCCACCCTACTTCGCACAATTTTTGTCGGAAAAGGCCACCAGTTTCCCTCCCCGCCGGGCCTTCTGGCCCTGCCCATCATCGGTCATTTACATCTTCTCGGCCCAAGACTCTATCAAACTTTCCATGATCTATCACAATGCTACGGCCTCTTAATGCAGCTTCGCCTGGGCGACACCCCCTGCCTGGTGGCCTCAACCCCCGAACTAGCAAAAGAACTCCTCAAGACTCACGAGCTCATCTTCTACTCACGTAGAAACTCTACCGCCATTGACATTATAACCTATGCTTCTTCCTTTGCTTTCTCCCCCTGTAACACTTACTAGAAGTCCATCAAGAAATTATGCACCCCTGAACTGCTCGGGGCCAGAAATCTCAACTATTTTCAGCTCATCAGGACACTGGAAGTCAGGAGTTTCCTTAAATTTCTCATGCAGAAGGCTAAATCAGGAGAGAGTGTCAATGTTACTCAAGAGTTATTGAAGTTGACCAATAGCGTGCTTTCTCATATGATGTTGATAATAAGGTGTTTGGAGACGGATGGTGAGGCGGAGGCGATGAGGACGGTCATTCGAGATGCAACCCAGATTTTCGGGGAGTTTGATGTATTGGATATCATATGGTTTGCCAAGAGCTTCGATTTGCAGGGAATAAGGAAATGGGCGGTGAATGTGCAAAGGATGTATGATGTTTTTTTGGAGAAGATTATTACTGACAGGGAGAAATTGCGGTGAAGTCATGGCGGGGCAGAGGAGGCGAGGAATTTTCTTGACATATTGATGGATGTTATGGAAAGGGGGTAATCGGAGGTGAAATTTACCACGGGACATCTCAAAGCTTTCATTCTGGTAAAACACTTCACCCACACACACACACAAGATCGGATCATTTTAATTTTTCCAACCCCTCCTCCTTTAGTTCTAGACGTCCATCTTTTTTATTAATTTGTTCTTAGAATTAATTTTTACTTTTTACCTCCAAAGACATAATTTGCCATATCAATTTATCACTAATAATTATAAAAGTCAAGTATAACTTTCTATGAACTTTCAGATGAAAATAAATTTAAAACATTTTTCTATAGATTACAATTGAATATTTAACAACAACTACTATAATTTGAGTATTCACAAATTAAATTTTACATCTAATATATTAAAAGTAAATGATTAAATACGATGTATATTAATTTTAAAATAAGTTTATGCACTAAAAGAAAAGGTGTAGCTACGTGGAATAGCAGCACCTCAATTCTTAATATAATCTCTCCCTCTCTCTATATATTTATATATATGTACACTAGCTATATAAACCTTGTATGTCAATATATATATCATATACCTTGTATTTTGTCCTCGTCTATTTGCTTGCTAGAGTCACGTGACCCTAAATTGATCAAAAGGAGCATTTATAGTTTATTTTTTGAATAGGGATAATATAGACATTACATTTAATTATATGTTGTCAACATCATGAGTATAATCATACAAACAAATAGATGGCAAGACTCTCTTAGCTAGAATTCATCCGGTAGGTATGATCCTACGGGAGAGTACATACCTATGGGAGAGTATATACGATCCTATTAATATTAACTCCAGCTGATTTCCTCATTCCACCATATTGATTTTTAGGTAGCTTCACGTTGTAATTATTTTTTCTTCACTAAATTAACCTTTAATATATAGTCAAACTTTAAATAACGAATAAACATGCAATTTATTAATAATCATCATCGTCGTTGTCTTATACATATATATATATATATATATATATATATATGAGCCACACGTTTCATAACCAATTCATCACTATCCTAGTCCAACTAGGTAAAAGCCAAAATGGACTTTGTAGAACTCAGGCTCTATGCCACCCTCATCCTTCTCTTTGTTGCCTTACTGTTCACACAAATTTTGTTGTCTGCAAAATTAAATCACAAAGCAAAGAAAAATAATGGACAAATTAAATTTATATAAAAAAATATATGAGAAT
>JACGDI010005290.1:29117-65470 GCA_014898725.1 Jacaranda copaia | reverse complement strand
TATTATATATATTTATGTATTTAAAATTTATATATGTATGTATATATGTTTGTAGGGATACATTTTTATTTTTAGGCTTTTTTTGTCTTTATTTTTTTATTTTTATATATAAATTTATTTTTTACTTATTATGTTCATATTTTGCTTACATGGTAGGTTGAATTGCCACGTTATTGCCAGCTAAAAGAAAAGTAGGACAAGTGGTGCCATGTGGCACCACATAATACGCCATGTATGATTGGGCTGATTGTAAATGACTTTAGGTTGAAATTGTCCTTAAATTGCCAAAATTTAAAAGATAGTCTACCAAAATTGCAGCTCGAAAAGATAAAGTCAAAATTTTTCAGTAGAATATAGTTACGAAACTAATTTTGCATTTTTCCCTAATTAATAGAGTAGTGTATTATAAAGAAAATACTAAAAATTTATCTACAAAATAACTTTGAATAGTATTGTTAGCAAAAATTCCATTAATCAGTTTTAAATTACAAAAAATAAATGCCATCACATATGCTAACTAAGCTAAGAGGTTTTATAATTGAAAAATAAAAAAAAAGATAAATATTACAAGAAATACCCCTTCAGTTTCACAAAATTTGTGGCAAAGAGGGTTCCGTCCTAATCCAAAGATAATTGTGATGAATTTTTGATGGATTATTAACAAATTTTGAAAAGAAAAAGAGCTAAAATATTTATTAATAATGATACTTATAATGGATATGAAGATTATATACTAATATGAAAAGTTTGTCATAAATTTCATAACTCTAAATATAATTTTCTGGTTCATGATGAAAATTTCATCACAAAATTAATTGTGTGACACACTTTATTTTTATGACTAAACTAATTAAGAATGAATCGTATACTAATGAATTTATGAAATAAAATCCATCATTTTGTGATGAATTTATTTCACAAATCTGTTACTATATCCTTCGTTACTGATTAATTTTGTGATGATAATAAAAAGCATCACAAAATTAATGTTATGATGGAATTTTTGCTACGAATCGAAGAATCATATTAAAAATTAAGAAATTTATGACAGACTTTTCATGTCAATATATTACTCTTTATATCGTGCACAAGTATTATTACTAATACATATTTAATTTTTGCTATTTTTTAAAATTTGTTAGTAATCCATCGAGAATTCATTACAATTATCTTTATATTGGATGGAACCCTCTTCATGACAAATTTTTTTTAAGTGAAGAAATATTTTCTTGTAGCGAAAGTTAGCAATACTATTAAACAAAACACACATGCGCGCACAGAAAAACACCATTTTGGAGTTAGCAATTTTGATCCTTTGCAATAATCAAGTTATATCATAAATGCAATCTCCATTTCATGTTATTAAATAATTAATTTTATGACATGTTTGTACATCATTTGAAGGATTTTTTTGATGACATTATTAAAGTATCAAACTGATGCATTGAGGAATTGTGATGATATTTGCAATATGTCAAAAAATTTGTTGATGTAAATTCGAAGATGCAAATGTCCAATCCAAGTTGGAAAGTTATTGTAGGGATAAATGGGAATGAATTGGGGAAATTGATTCTACCAGTTTTGAGAAAACAAGAAACGCATATGCATACATACATTGTTTGCTTTTCAATGTCACATTTTAATTTATACTCCACAATTTTAAAAATGTGAATTACTTTGACAGGAAAAAAACTTGCTTTGATAGAAGGTCATGATTTGAAAAAAGTATAAAAAATATCTATTTTCAATTAGTTACAATAATTTATATTTTGTTAAATATATATTTGTTAACAATGTAATAGAACGGTATCACAAAAAAAAGAAACATAGATGAGGAAACTTTATTTTGGTATGATATTAGTTGTTGTTAAATTAGCTAGGGGTCTAGATGAATATTAAATGGTTTGAATACCCTATTTCTCTATTCGTATTTGGTTAACCTTTTGAATATCTAGATATAAATATGGATCCATATTTATGCAATGATATTCAAACTCGTACCCATCGGATATCAATTGAATTTAGATATATTTGTCTTCGATTATAATTATTCAAATGCATCCATATTCGATTAAAGTTACACGTATTTGAATTCAAATATTATTTTTTGAATATTTTTATTCAATGATAATTATTTGGATATCCATTTATGAATATCCCAATATGTGAATCCATTAACATATAATAAATGTATATTTTTTAATTAATAGAAGCAACTATATAATTTTATTAAAAAGGAAGTAATCAAACAAGTGGCATAAGTTTTAATTAATAATTAATTTTAGAAATGATTATTAACACTAATTGAAATTAATAATGATATTTAAATATATTAATAGAAATCAACCAACAACAATTTATATTGAATAACTTCATTTTTCAATTCTTCTTGAACATTACTATAATTTTTTAATATTATTATTTTTCTTCTCAATTCTTCAATTATAGTTTATATATATGCATATATGGATTATGAGATTCTTATTGAAAAATATAAATAATATATTATATATAATATTCTTTAAATATAATTTGTTGTATTTAAAATACATGAAAAATTAGAGTATATTGTATTGGGTAGTTTTTTAAATATTATTTATCATATACGAAAAATGAATATAATTAAGTCATAAAAAATCAAATATGTAAATGAATATATTCAATAAATATGTATTCAGATCGGATATTAAACAGATCAGATATACATTTATCATATTTGCATCCATGAACAATTATATATTTACTAATCGGATACGAATAACAATCATTTTAAGTGGATGTAGATAATATTTTGTATAAATATACAAATACAGATATGAACAGTAAATAAATTTTTGAATATATACTTACAGCCATGGGATCAGCTTTCATTCTTTTGTTTCATGTGCACAATCTAATATATACAATCTAACATAAATGTTTCTTATTATTACTAAGAAAAATACTTGATCTCCTAGAGAGGTCGATATTGAAGTGGTAGAAATCAAATTTAAAAAATCATGCAATTCATCAATTTTAAAACTAATTTGATTGATACTTAATGATTTTCATCACATTATGTCAACAACAACCTCAAAAGTGATGCAAAGAAACAAAACGTGCAAAGTAGACTGTAAAGCAGCTGCAAGGCAGTCTTTTGCGATTTATATTTTACGTAACATAAATATACAGTTGCAGTATTAACATATGATGAATTCATTCTCAAATTGTTAGGCCCATAGCATAAGCGTGTATGAGGAGTTGTAATTGTAGAGTAAAATTACTTAGCGCATAAATTTGTCATCAATACTCTATGATATTATATGCATTTTGAATTTGTTAAATATTCATTTTGATATATTATTTAATGCATTTTTGTAGATATTTTAATGATATATTTTATTAACGCCACAACAAACATTCATTATAATATTTACACCTTTAGGTACATTGCTACAAGTGGCGCTTTTAGAAAATGCTATTAAATATAAATTTACAATTGGAATTTTGTAATGTTTTTAATGCCTAATTAATTATTGTAGTGAATGGAACATATCCAAATGAAATTCTCATTTATGTTATTAAGTAATAATTTATATTTTTTAAATATTAAAATATTATTTTTTCAGCCACATGAATTTAATTGAATATTATTATAAAATAATGCATTTTAACAATTAAAATGGTTTCCCCTGCATTTCACAGATATATTCACTCATTAAGTAATATACTATAAAATAGTGCAAGGGGTGTTTGATCCAACTGCAGTTGTTCCGAGAATTAAACTTTTATTTTTCGGTAGTTTATAATTTTTAAAATTTAAAATGTATTGGTAGTTAGTAAATGTTTATAAATACGTTTCACGGCTTTTGTTTTAAGAAAATATATTGGTTGACTAACTATAAATATATGATATGTCTATTCAGGGAGGACAGTAATGATAACTTGTGTAGGAATGAAAGTTGATATTAATATATAATTTTACATTACTCAATCTCCATTTACATATGACCAAGGAGAAAACAGCCATGCATTACACATAAACAGACTGCCAAATATTTAATTTGATATGTTTAGCTCTAGCCTGCCCATTTTACATTCTTCTATACCTATCATTCTTTCAAAATTTTCATGAATACATATATATGTTGTTTATTTTGTGTTTCAATTATTAATATTGTTCTACTCACTTCTCTCGTCTTTTTAAAAGTTTGTATTCATATTTTCTATTTTAAATTTTTTTACAGCATTTTTGTTTTCGCATCCATATTATAAATCTACCATAAAGTTGATCTTACATGATTCTTTGGCAATTATTTTAATTTTTCAAATTGCTTGTTTGTCCTCATGTTTATTTGATTTATTTTCTTCCATGGTCTGATTTAATTTTTATTTTTTCAATGCATTTTATTATTTCTTCACTTAATCTTTTCCTGAGAATCATTCTTTGGAATATATAATTTTTTATTGTGCAATCACAAATTTTTATTGAGTTTTGCTTATTTATGAAGGAAAAATTTATTTATTTTTTCTTCTATTGTATGTATAATGATTTAATACTATTTTGAACTATTAGCTAAATAGCCATATTAGCTATATTTTTTATTTCACATATAAAACTTAATTTATGTATTGCATAAGTGGTCTTCTTCTTCTTCTTCTTCTTCTTCTTCTTCTTCTTTTTTGTTTTTTTATGTGTACATATTAATATATGTTTATTAAATACGTCAGAAAATTACTACAATTAAAAAATTAATTTTTTCAAAGTCACTGAATCCATACATATTGAAATGGGCCATCCTTTAGCCATCACATGCAAATATTGATTGTGCTTGCAGTTAATAATATGTTTAATTAAATATCAGTACCAAACAAAATAAAATTAAAACCAAACTTTTCAAAAGTAAAACTTCCAAAAAAAAAAAAAGGATATTATTTCAGTCTAAATTTTAGATAGAAGAAACTAAATATAATAAATGAATCTCACACAAAAAATTTGGTGACAAGGATTGTCACATTATTTCAAATAATAGATCTTCTAACATATCTAATGATTTTCACCTAAATTCTTTATTTTTAATTTTTTTAATATTATTAATAAAAATAAACTCTATCTTTAAATCACTTGTTCCAACTATTACTAAAAATAAACTATTAAAAGATATTTTTTAGTAAAATAGAATATTGTTCCAATTATTTCTCAAAACTCCAACTTAAGTTGTTACTATATAAGTTGATAATAGTTTCATAATTTTAATTTTGATAATATCTAATCTAATCATAAAAAGATAATCTATAGGTTTCTACCAAAATGTTGAACCAACAAAATAATAAAAATACACAAACCACGGACTAGAGTAAATTCATAACACAAAAAGAGGTAAAAAAGAATGAGAAAATCTTAATTGTTTAGCTAGTAGAAATAAAATAGCTGCACAATTGAGACTCTAGATTTCCTTTATATGTTAACTTGTGTCATAAATATAAAAATTTATAAAATTATAAATCTACATGTAAATTACAAAATAGAAAATCAACATAACAATAGGCATAAAGCAAAACAAACATTTATTGTCTGTCTATTCCTCAAACACTTTTTTCCATATGTGAGGTAGGGTAATCTCCCACACTTTTACTTCAATAATCAAAAACAAATAAATTCTTTTTAAAGGAATAAAATCAAACAAAATGAATATAAGAAAAAATAACTTTTATGGGTCCTCTAAATAAATATTTCATAATTATTATTAAGTTGTACAAAAAATTACTTTCCAAATTCCATAATTACATAAATTAACAAAATATCCTTAGAACATCGAACAAAGAAACTAATAAAAAAAAAATAAATCATGGCATAAAGGAAAATCATAATATGAAAAAAGGAAAAAAAAATCGACCAAAAAAAAAAACATAAATATGAAATTTTAATTTACCACAAATCCAAGCGTTGAATTCCTTTCATAAATTAGCCTAGCTCATAAAAATAAAAATTTATTAATATTTATTAATATTTGTAAATTATATAAAAAAAATTACAAAATACATGAAAAAAAAAAGAATTTAACACACCAAGCAAATGATCCTATAGATGTGAAGACAAATATATATATATATATATATATATATTTGTCCCTTTAAATGTTAGTGTATTGCATGTTCGGCTATTTTTAATATGTATTACTTGTAGGGATATGAGCTTAGATTAAGGAACTTAACTTAATTAAAATATTGATTTATGGTATAAAATATAATTTGGGGAATATTAAATTAAGGTAACATTTTTTGAACTAAATATAGAGAGGCAATAGCGGGCCTTCTTTTCTTTTCTTTTTCTTTTAACTAAATATAGAGAAGTAATAATGGCTGATTAAAAAAATATAATTTTTTGAACTAAATTATGGTATATCAATTATTTTTAGATATTAAAGGCAATAACGGCTGATTAAAGGCAAGATTTTAATATTTTAAGGGCAAGATTTAAAATTTCTTAACGTATACAATTTTGAAATTATAATTGGAGGAATAAAAGTGTAAATACTAAACATATAAAAACTTATGTTAATAAAATTTGAAAAGATCAATTGAAAATAAATTTTATTAAATAAAAATTATATATGTGGTATAAATATCCACTATTCATTATGTACTCAAACTAAATATTAATAGATTAACTTAACATTTATTATTATTATTAATATATATATATATATATATATATATAGAGAGAGAGAGAGAGAGAGAGAGAGAGAGAGAGAGAGAGAGAGAGAGAGAGAGAGAGAGAGAGAGAGAGAGAGAGAGAGAGAACTATAAAATTAAATTCCATGCAGTAATCAGTACATGGCATAAAAATATTAGAATTAACTATTAAACAATATAATAAAGAAGTTACAAATTTAGTGGTGAGTATCCTATTATCATAATAATAAAAATTGTTATAATGTTAGCCAATAATTATTTCAAATAAATAAAGATCATTCTCATAATTTTATTTTACTATAATATTATTATAGCTAATAATCTTACATAATTATTTTCTGGTGCAACTAAGTAATAAAAAAAATTGTTATAATATTGATTTTAATAATGAAAAAGTTACAAAAATTATATATGTATATATATATATATATTATATGAAAATATGTTCACATGAAGGGAAGAGAAATATAGAAATATGTGAATACATATAATAAGGAGTTACATATATTATATGTGGAAATGTTTGACATGGTAAAAATGAACAAAACTAACTTATCCATATCATTTCCACATAACAAAGATATTTAAAATAGGCTTGAAAATCATTCTACTTTATATACTAGCTTTTAACCCATCGTTGCCCCGGGCAATAATTTTAAATTTTAAATTTTATTATATTTAATATTAATTATAATTAGATATTTACATTAAACAATAACACTAATTTTAAAAAAATAAAAACTAATAGAAAATTTATTACAAACAATTTGATAATTGAAATAAGTAATATGTAATAATATTTTATATGAATGAGGCTTATGATCATCAACTCAAATGTTTTTGGAGTTCCCTATAAATCTTCATATTTTACCTACAAATATATATATATATATATATATATTAAAGGAAAATAATTTTTAGAATAATAAAATAAAATTTTTACTATCTATAATCAAATATATATTATGTAAACATTGGAAAAAGTATTTATTTTTTTTAAAGATAGTTGCGATACATTAATATAGCTAAATGGTATAAAATTTAACTGAAAAAAGAGAAAACAAAATTAAGATGAACTTCTGTAACAAAATGTTATTTTAACCTAAAGTAAGGTTATATCAATCACAATTAAAGGAGATTTGGCAAATATTATTGTTTATAATATATATATTTACGAACTTATTAGAACTCGAATTGTCAAAATTATTATAAAGAGATACATATATCCTAAGATATATGTATGTATATATTATATATGTAATATTTACCAAAATTAAATATGTCATAATGAAAGAATTTATATGGATGGTTGAATGACTTTGTGGACAATGAAGAAAGCAAGCTTAAAGCAAAGAAATTTATAATTGAATTCTTAGGATTTTGGCTTGCCAAAGTTATTTTATTTAATTTTAATTTTAATTTAAATATTGATAATATTAACCTAATCATAAGAAAACAAACTATAAGCCACCACCAAAACATCAAACAAATATATTAATAAAAACAAACAAATTATGGGTTGAAGAAAATCCATAACATGAAAAAAGTCAATGAAAAGCAAAAAGGTTAATGTAGCTAGTCAAATGTGAAATGTGCAACTTACCACAAGATCAAGACTCCAATTTGCTTTTATAAATTAACCTAACTCATAAACATAAAAAAATATTATTAGAAAACCTTATGTAAATGACGAAATACAAGAATATTGAAAAAAAATTAGAGTTTAATTCACTGGACTTATGATCCTAGAGAGGTGAAGAGAAAAGAAAGACAGTGATTTTGCAAATTTAAACGTTAATGAATTGCATCTTTTGGTTACTTTTAGCATAAGTTACTTGTAAGGAATTATATGCTTAAATTAAGGAGTTTAACTTAATTAAAGTATTAAATTATGGAATAAAATATAATTTAAAAAATATTAAATTGAGGTAAGATTTATATATATAACTTTTATTTTCTATGTAACAAAAAAGAATGTTAAATTAAGGTAAGATTCACCCCTTTCTTCGTGGATTAAAATTATATGTGTGTGTGTGTGTGTGTGCGTGTGTGTGTGTGTGTGTGTGAGAGAGAGAGAGAGAGAGAGAGAGAGAGAGAGAGAGAGAGAGAGAGAGAGAGAGAGAGAGAGAGAGAGAGAGAGATAAAAGTTAAATTTATGTATTAATCCGGCATTGCATACATAAGTTAATATATGTTATATTACATAGATAAACTAATATATGTCTATATAATAATTTCATAAATAAACATATATATATGGAGAGAGAAATACAAAAATTAATATGAAACATGACATATGTATAGATATATATTGAATACTTACCAACTTTGGATATGGAGTTACGAAAAAATTAATTAATATAATATTTCTTATTAATAATAAAATGACTCATCTTTGTAGCAAATATATATGAAAATATGTTGAAATGGCAAAAAGGGATAAAAATAACTCATTTACATTATTGTTTCATAAGAAATATATTTTACATATGATTGAACATCATTTTACTTTATATATTGATAGATTAGATTTTTGTCTGCTTCATTATTTAAAATTAAAAAAATGTATTTATTTTACTCTTTTTGTAATACCCTTGAAATTCAGTATTTTTGAGAAATAAGGATCTAGAATTTATGATATTGATTGGTCGGATTTTAGGGTTCAAAAATAAAAGAAAAGAACTTAATTGCAAGAAAATCGGAAGTTTTGGGATCAAATTGAAATTTGGCAAGACTTGATTGAACACTTTTTGAAAACATTGGAGTTTGCATGGAAGAGTCTTGGTCAATCAATGTTTGAAAAATCGAACTATTTATTGAACAAAAAAACTTACCGATTCACGGTTCACTGGTTCAACCATTGATCGAACCGTAATTAAAGTGTAACGTTATAATTATGAAATATATATTTATATTATATATATTACTTAAAAATTAATAAAATACCAAAATATAAAACATAAAGAGCTTAAAAGATATTGTAAAACATTATAATCCAAATTTCACAATTCATATTATAAATGATCACAACAATTTAAATATATCAAGTTTAAAGTTTAAAATTGAGAGTGTATAAGTTAATTCTAAATTCTAAACTCTAAATTAAAGTTTATTTTTGACTTTTAGATAGTTTGTGAGGTGTACCTTAACCTTCAAACTTTGTGTTTAGACAAAAAAATTAAAAATTAGAAAAAATAATTTCATTAAAAATTAAATAAAAAATAGGTCCGATTCAATGGTTCAATGGTTTGATTGGCTGGTTTGAACGGGTTTTACAAAATATGACATTTTTTTTAATTTTTTGATTTTTTGACAAAATTGAATCAGTTCACTGGCCGGTTAATGATTTGATTAGCCGGTCTAGTCTGTTTTTTTAAACAATGTGGTCAATGGGGTCAAAGCCCTATTTTTCAAAAATTACAGGGACTTAATTGATTCTATTTAAAAATTTTGGGGTTACATTTTTGTCCTTAATTATTGATAAACCTTGTCATTTAATTTTTTTATTTATATTATTATATTTTTAGCACCCTTTTACTTATTTTTTGAATCTAGTTACTAATTTATTTTTCAATTTGCTCTTTTTTTTCTCATCTAAGTTTATAGTTTTATAGGAAGTGATCTATTTTTTTGTTTTAATATTTTTAAAATTTATTTCACTTATTTGAATATTTATAATTTTAGAAGTATGTCATTTAATTTTATTTTGTATTCATATATTTGTAATTATGTATGCATAAATATGTATAATTCGAACTCTTTTTACAAATTTTATATGCTACATCAATTTATATTCTTAGATCATTTTTGATATATTTAAAAAAATTATGAGATGGTTATTTCAATCGAAAATACACCTATTAACTTTTTAAGTTTATAATTCAAGGCATTATTTAGTGTATCAAAAAATATATATTTATATATATAATTTTATTTTTTTATTTTTTTTAAATTTTGATTGTTTTAAAGGTTAAGAACGTTTTTATTATTCTTTTTTTTCTTGGTATTTGTGAAATATAATATTAACATCCAGTTACATTTTGTACTAAAAAATTGAGAATGAATATAATAATTTATTTTTTTCATATTTCATTTTATATTCTAATTTTATCCTCATATCCTATCACTAATTTCTATTTAAAAATAATTTTGAGCTTATAATTACGTTATCAATTTACTATGATTCTAACTTTGCATTACTAATATCAAACTTTTTTCATCACTTAATAATTCGATACTAAGCTATAAGTCAAATTAAAAGGTTTCTATGAATTTATATACTAATATTAATCTTAACTTTGTAATTATTTTATATATTAATTTTAATTTTATTTTATTTTACCATTACTATCATAGTTTTGTCTTGACTTAATTGATTTTTAATCAAAAACTAAACTTAAATATCATTTTTCTTATCCTTGGGAAATAATATATTATTTAATTCTTTATATTTTAAGTTTTAACTTAATATATACTTATCCTCTGTTAAGTATAAAATAATATTAAAGTATTAATTTTAAGTTTTTTTCAAACAACTTTCTAGCCATTAATCTTGTGTTCTATATCATTGTCATATGTTTTTGTTTTTTAATGAAACTATCTGTTAGCTTTTGATTGTATAATAATTTCTTTTCTTTTTTCTTTTTTTATTAAAGTACATAACCATATTCATAGATTTTTATTTTTGGGTGTTTTAATTTTTTTTGTTTTAACTTCTAGCTAAATAATTTTTAAATTTATTTTTTATGACATAATGTATATGAGTTGTCTTTATATTTTGCATACTTTTAAATACTAAATTTTAAAACTTTAAATTTAATTTTACTAATTACTTGATATCTTTGCAATATTTTTATTTTTATATTATTATTTTAGTTATATTTATAATTTAATAATTATATCAATATATAGTAATTTTAAAGAATCGTGCATTGCACGGGGATAATGCTAGTACATACATATTTGTCAATTAAGTCTACATTTAGTTCGTAAATAGAGAAAATTTTGTCATTTGATACATTAATTTCAATGTTTCTAATCCTAGAATTATTAATAAAACCAAAAGGGCGAGATACATAATAACAACACTTTAGGATAAAATACTGAGGCTATGTTATTTTGTGTTTTCTCAAAAAAAATTTCTAACCCTTAGAAAAATTTCAAAAATGAAGGTACATTCTCCAAATTTTTTCTCAAAATACTCACATTTTATCCTTAAAATATCCCTCCCAATTCACCTAAAAAGCACTATACTCTAAAAACCACACCTACTCTTTCATTTTCTCACTCTACCTATCACATTATTCACTCATTTATCACTCTCGTACTTCACTCATCCACACACACACACACACACATATATATATATTTACATATATGAAAATAATAAAATTTTACGAGTTAAAAAATTCTATTAATCATGGACTTCAATTGTGACAACCAATTAGTTAATAAAACTGAATCATACATCTATCCTAAACAATCATACCAAGCAAACGAGCCCTATATGTATTAGTAATCTATACTATTATATATAGCTTAGTGGTTTTTAACCACAATTATGTAATGTTGATCAAATTATAAATTCTCATAATTGTGACTTTTTCATTAAATTCAAAAATTTTCATTTAATTATTTATTTGATTTTTGAAATTTTATTTTAACATAACAAATTTATCTTTTATAACTAAAACATCATCTAGTGTTCATCCAAAATTATAACATAAATTTTTATCTTCTAAATAATATCAAAATATTCATTACCTTAAAGGTTTATCGGATTGAATAACTTCAAAATATCCACAATCACATATTTTTATCTGATGAGATAAATTTAAAATTCAAAAGACATTCCATAAACACCAAAATAGAGAAGATAAGTGTGTTAGGCTTTTTCAAAATTGTAGTATTAACTCTATTAGGATTGAGTTCTCTCTTTAAAATGAATTCGCTAAACAAATAAATAGAGCTTAGCTATGGCTCTCTTCACCATCATCTTTAGAGTTTTCCTGAGTATACTGTCCCTTTACTTTGTAAAAATCCACAATGGTAGTTACATTCTTAGATCTGCACATGCAATCTAGCCTCAAGGCCCTTGAAGAGTTCCTCACCAGCAAATACTACATCTCTGGAGATCAACTGACAAAAAGCAACATTAAAATTTATATTGTTTTGTTGGAGAAGCCGAGTGGTGATCTTTACTCTAGTGCTAGGAAGTGGTATGAAACTGTTTTGGTTAATTTCCCACCCAACCTTCCTGAGATAGCTGTTGGAGTAAGGGTTGGAGGCCATATTGGCCCCACAGAAGCTCTCTATGGTTATGGTCTCTTTGGTGATGAGAGAGAGGAGGAAAAGAAGGCTGTTGAACAGAGGATGGCTGCGAGTGCAACTGCTAAAAAGAAAGAGAGTGGGAAATAATATGTTCTTATGGACATAAAGCCCTAGGATGATGAGACAAATATGATGAAGCTGAAAGAGTCTGTTCATAGTGCTGAGATGCCCATCCTTTTGTGGGGAGCATCAAAATTAGTCCCTGTTGGTTATGGAATTAAGAAGTTGCAAATCATGCTTACCATAGTTAATGATCTTGTCTCAGTTGATAGTTTGATTGAGAAGCGTCTTACAGTGAGATCATCAGTGAATATGTACAAAGTTGAGATATTGTTGCATTCAATAAATTCTAAGGCCAACTTGTTTTAGAGAGCCTTCCTGAATTTCTTATTTTCATTTACTCATTTTCTTGTTTTCAGTTTTTTATCTTTTACTAAGATATGTTTTGTTTGTCTCAGAGAGGCCAGAAGATGTATATTTAAAGTATTCAATTTGCAGATTTTAATTTGGTGATGTGGAATGCTAGAATCACGTATGCTTTTACAATTCTTTTCTTATATCTTTTCAAAAAAAAAAAAAATGAAACGTCCCTAATTTAAATTATGGAGTAAATTCTCATAATTTCTTAAGACAAGAGAGCTTTTTTTGAAATAAAAATTTTCATGCAAAGCTTGATTCTAAACTTGATTAATGTTTACCAAAGACGCTCTATATTCTATATATAATGTATGTCTTCTTAAATTAATGGTGACAAGTGAAAAAAACTAATGATTTGAAGCAATCATCTAACATCTCTAGAAAAAATATTCTATGAATATTTTCATGATATTTCTTAATATAATTTACTGGAAACTTCCTTGCTCAAATCTATATTTTTTTAAATTCCTCTATTATTTTTCTACTATTTTCTTTGCATATTTATCATATTCTAAAATCATTCAAGATTCTTTTTATGATTTATCAAAAGTATGAAATATTCTAAAATTACTAGAACCATTTAATTGTCAAGAACCCTCATAACATTCTAAACTTTATGGCGGCTTTCAGGAGCTTCTAGGTTCTTGCATAATTTTGTAAAAACTTTTTTTTTGTTCTCTTCCAATTTCTGCAGAAATAAGAAAAATGCATTCAAGCAAAATGATATTGATGCTTAGAGTATAGACTTGCATGGACTCGTAGTGGGATTAAAGGAGCAGCATGGGGACTGTGAACTGCTTACTGTGAACTGCTTGTGACATCTAAACTTACCATCTTATCATTAAAGATTATTTCATTGAACCAATAATTATAGTGTCACAGTATAAAAATCAACTCTAACCAAATATATTAATTTTACCACAAAATTTTCATGCTGTAATTTTCTTGACGAGAACTCTACCTCAAGGCTGTGTTGGTATTTGAGTACCAGATAATCTTCCCAGAAGACAAGAATATGACAGCTAATTTCTTCCAGAAATGGACTTCAGATTCTTACTCTTCGGCTGGTAGATCTACCCAGGCCATGGTCTTTGATGAGCTCGATCAAGTCATCCAAAGCATGTTCCATTGCAATTACCTCTTTTTACCACCATCTGGAGAAAATGACAATACCGGACCATTAGGAGCCAACAGTAGAGCCATGAATTAGCAAAAGAAGACTCGAGAACTAAAAATAGTTCGGAACTTTTACTTTATATTATGTAAACAATAAATCTAATAGTTTTTCCCACCAAAGTATTGATTTCTTTTCCGAGTATAGGTTTCACGATTCCCCCAACACAGTGCTTCAACCAATCTGCGGACTCCTCCCTGTAGTTAGCCGACAAGAATAAGAAAAAATTGACATTGGGCGTAAGATCTGATGGCCTTCAAGTTCCCAGCCAGTTCAATTCTTACGACAATAACAGTAGTAAGCAGCAGCAACAACAACAACAGTAGACAGTTTTACTCATACTTCCAGAGATGCAGTGCAAGAGAATCAGCAAATATAGCACCCCACTATAGAATTAACTGAAGACCCGTTGTATTTTAAATGTACCTTGTGAAAAGCTGGCTATGCATGACTTACACTTGACAGTTCGATTTGGCAATGTATGGCTAAGAGGGTGTTTGGCCAAGTTTATTTTAAATATTTTATAAACTTCTACATTTTATAAGATGTTTTTGAAGTTTATAAGATGTTAGATCTTATGTTTAAAATAAGTTGTTGAAGTGTTTGGATAAAATCAGATCTTTAAGCTTATAAAATATTAATAATGGTAAATTTGTAATTAAAATGATTAAAAATAAATGAAATTGTTAAGATTTTAAAAATAAGTTATGGTTTCCTTATTTTTTTTAAAAGAGTTTGTAAGCTCATAACATTTTATTTTAGGATTTTAAAAGCTCTTTCTTAAAAAAAAATTATCAAATATTTTTTATCAACTTATAAACTTTTAAACATCTTATAAGATGTTTTAAAGAGTTTATAAGCTCATCCAAACACCCTCTAAGTAAAGGGCAGAGCCATGAAAATAGATTATTTCTGTGTGAGTGTACAGGAGAGTTTATGTCTGTTCAACGGCTAGTTATTTTCTTTCTTTTTTACTCTAACCTATTTAACAGCGGGCAGGAGGCTAAGCTCTGCTTTGCATATACTTCTAAGAAAATTTGTAAACCCAATTCTTTTGGAAGCCGCTCCGGGCATGAAATTCTCTATATTTCAATTGAAGTAGAACTAATTTCCGAAGTAAGAATATGGAGTACTAGTACCTTCCCAACAAGAAGGTCGATCTTTTCAGGAGCACCGCCAATATAGGAAAATTGCAATTTTAGTCCACCAATTATTGTCTGTTTCGATTTCGCCCCATTTTGATGTGGGGTTAACACATTTAGTTTATTTCGTACCAAAAATTAGCACATTTAGTCCAATTTTTTTGCAAATTTGGTCCATTGAACCGAAATTATTTTAATTAGGTTGGAAAATTGCCTACTCAACATTGATTGGACTTGAATTTTGAGATTTTGCGACATTTGTCACCCAATTCCATATCAGTGTCCTTGTCAACTATCAAGTCATAATGGCTGAAATCCAAAAAAACAGAAAATTTTTGGGGAAAAAAGCCAAAAACCAAAAAATACACCCAAAAAAAAAAAAAACAAAAACCACACGGTCTGAAACCAAAAACAAAAACATAATATATACACACATATATATGTATATACGTAATATATGCACACATACACACAAAATATGAAACCATCCCACCCACATTCTCCACCAAATTTGGCAGCTGCCGTGCTCACAACAATTGGTGCTGTGGCCACTGCCGAAGTTTTATGGTTGGTGGTGGAGTTTTGGGGGTGGAGGAGGTGTTGGATGAAGTTGGGTCGCAGCAGGGGCAGGGGTGATGTTGGGTGGGTAGGTGGGTGGACTATTTTTTTTTTGGTTGGGGGTAGGGTGGAAGGAAGTAAGTTATTTAGTATATTTTTTTTAACATTATTAAATAAACTAATATTATTTAATTATTTAAATAAATTATCTATGTATATAATATATTATTAATGAAATTATTTTAAATAATGTTTATTGTTTAATACAATTGAATGCAATATTATTTCAATTTTTCTAGTTTATAAATTATTTATTCATTTTATTTTTTTATTAGTAAATACTGAAATTAAATTTAATTAAACTATTGATATATATTTATTATTTTAAAATTATTAATTATGTAACTTAATTAATAAATATATTTATTATTTAACACTATTAAATACATTCAATTACTTAGACAAATTAGTTTAGATATTTAATATTATATTTTAAATAGAATATTTTAAATATGTAATAATATTGAACAGATAATATTATTTTAGATTTTAATTTTGCTTAATTATTTATTAATTAATTAATTTTTATTTATTCATTTTTTATATGTATATTTGATATGTTTAGATATATCTATACGTATGATATTTCATATATGCAACTTAACATTTAATGTAACGGCATGTAAAAATTAACATCAGAAAGAGAACTGCAAATTTGGATAAACATCAAAATAAATCGGGCTATGTGCTAAACTAGACTGTATTATACCCATAAAAGAATGCTTCCAATTAAGATTACGAGCATCATGTAAAATAACAACAAAACTGTCAGGTAAATTATTAAGAGTAAGTGGCTTAAAAGCAACTTGAATCAAACCAATATAAAGAAAACGATATTTAGATCTATACTTATCAATATCAGATCTGTGCAACAACTGTAAAGAAATATCATCTTTATTAACAGGAATAGACTCCTCGGTGGTTTTAACAATTTGTTTTAAACCAATTTTTTCAAAAGTACCCATTTGGTAAATAATTTTCGGATCCACTTTAGGAATGGTCCATCTATTAAGTAAATCAATATTTCCAGGACAATCTATTTCTTCCAAACATCTATTTTTTATAGAAGAAGATTTTCCTTTCAAAAAATTCATTTAACAAAAAGTGTTAAACAACCAGAGAAATATACAACCTAAATACCATGGCTCTAATTATATGCCTAATACTGAGACTATATGTATTTGTTATAAAATTTTTTATAAACCGCTTTACACGTTGAATTTTATGTGTAAAATGATTAATAAAAATAATAATGAGACCATTTTAATTGAAACTAATTTTTGTAAGTCTCATATTACAACTCATAGACCTATTAAATGGGATGAAGTTAAATTTCTTGATAATTGGTTAATTGAAAAGTTGTTTCAGTTCAACTTGTTATGCAGACTGAGGTTAGTCAAACTATGGATGGAAATGTTTCTATTCAATTTTGATCTAATAATTATAATAATTTGTTAAAATTTGCTAGATCTACTAGATCTTCATTTTCTTTTCTTGATCAATTAGATTATACTGTTGATAGGCCTAGTATATCACGAGCTTCCACTTCTCAAATTAGGGAATCTACTTTTAATAATAGAAAAGATAATAGCCTTGAAACCAGATTTGATAAATTAAAGATTTCATCTTCTAATATAGTTTAGGGTGTTCCTTTTAATGATAATAATAGTGATGATACTTTAGAACTAACTGAATCTGATATGAATTTTTCTGTGAGAAATACTCTCATTTGATTTACTGTTTTAATGATTAAAACTAAATACGATTTTAGTCCTGGTTCTTATCATAGAAATTTAATAAAATCCGAGTTTAATAAAGATCATTGGAATGTGTTCCGTGATTGATTTTTTGAGAACTTTACTAAGGATCAACAAACTAGTTTCAAAATGAATTTTATAAATTCATTTCTAAAAAGGATCAATTAATTCCTTTTGTTCCTTGGTTCATGGTTACTTATATTGAACCTTATGTTTTTGTTTTAGAAAGAACTTATATCTTTGAGAATGGTAAAAACCAAAAAACTATTTTTCTTCCTCAAGAAACTTTTTATGTTGAAGGTAATAATAATCTTTATTTCACTGCATTTAATAAAATGGTTATGAGTGATCATATGTCAGTTACTACTAGGGAAATTAATAATCTTATTAAACAATAGAATTATTCTAATTGGTATCTTAATGTTTTAGGTGAAAATTTATATACTATTGATCAAAACTTTCTACTGTCATTAATAATATTCACAAAATTAATAAATTTATGGGGGATTTAGAAAATAGAATTGATAAAACTGTTATTTCTTCTGATTTACCTGATTCTACTACTATGCCTAGTATTCAACCTCCACCTGAAATTAATAATTTTAGGCTTAGAGATATGTTTGAATTAGAAAGGTTAATAACTTAAAAATTTGTTGAGTTTAAAATTTCTACGCTTAATAATAATTCAGATGATGAATCCTACTAGCATGCTATTAATGAAGAAATTAATAAACTTAAAAAATATGCTGATAGACCCACTATGCAAACTTATTATTATCCCTGTCCTTCTCCCCAAGATGTATTGCATGAGGAGTAGGATTTAGTTCCTAATAATTTCTACTTTGGTAAACATATTTATGAGTGGAATTTGGATGGTTTTACTGAATGTCATATTTATAATTTGGTGCATCGTATGTTGATGTATTCTACTATTTGTAAGAATAATGGCAATTCTGATTAAACCATTGCTAAAATGATAATTGCTGGTTTTACTGGTTAACTTAAAGGTTGGTGGGATAATTATTTAACCCAGGCTAATAAGGAAGAAATCCTTAATATAGTTAAACAGGTGCATGAAGGTACAAGTGCTGGTAATACTACTGAAAATGCTGTTTACACTTTAATTGTTACTATTATAGAACATTTCATTGGTAGATGGACTAATAACTCTTAATACATTAGAACTTTACTTAATGGTTTAAAATGTCAGAGTCTCACCTCATTTAGGTAGTATAAAGACACTTTCTTGTCTAAAGTTTTAGGACTTCTGGAGTCTAATAGTTCTCACTGGAAGTCAAAATTTGTTGATGGTTTGCCTTCGTTGTTTGCTGAATGAGTTAGAAAGACACTTAGGCAAAATGATGTTAACATTGATTATGATAAGTTTACTTATGGTAAGCTAATAGGAACTTGCATCTAGGAAGATTTAAATTTATGTAATGAGATAAAATTGAATCAACAAATTAAACGTCATAATATAATTGAATGTAAATAATTAGGCCAATTTTGTGGTCAATTTGGTATGGATATTCCAAAACCAGTGGATAATAATAAAAATCAAAAAGATAAAGATGCTTTTTATAAAAGGAAAAAGTATAGGAAAAAATCTCATAAAAAAGATAGGGAAAAAGATAAAGAACACAAAAGGTCTAATAAAATTTTTTTGAAAAAATTCAAAAAATATGGTGCTTGTTGGAAATGTGGTAAAGTTGATCATTATGCTAATAAGTGTAAAATGAGATCAAAGATTAATAATCTTGACATTGATGATAAGATCAAAGATGTGCTTTATAAGCTTATGCTTGAATCTGATGATAGTGATTCTGATAATTTTAAGTCTACTAATTCTTTGAATGAATGTTTTAGTAATGGTTCTAGTTTTGAATGCGAGCCATGTAAAAATGGTGATTCTTGTGCTAATAGTGTTTCCGATAGTAATAGATCTAATAGTAAGGATTTATATAAACTTATGTCTCAATTTAATAATGAGCTTAATGTTATTGATAATAATAGTACTATTGAGTTTCTTAAAATGATTAAGGATCCAATTTTGAGGTAAAAAATTATTGATCAAATTGAAAATACTCCTAGACCTACTAATGAATTTGTTTATAATATTCCTGACAGTAAGGATAATGAACCTTATTTTACGTCTAAAGTTTATAAAATGCTAGATAATAGGAATAAGAAGAGTAGTCCTACTTCTATTGATGATTTGAAATAGGAAGTTAATAATTTAAAAAATGAAATTATAGAGATTAAAAGGAATACTATATTTCTTGAAGAAATAATGAGAAAACTAGAAATTTCACAGGGTAAACAGGTAATACCTAGAATTGATGATCTTGATAATTTGTTTGATAGTTTTCATGATATTTTTCCTGCTAGTTTACAAAGTGATGATTTTCTTTCCAAAAATGGTCACTTCTCAAAAATGGCTTGTAAAAATTAATCTTTTGATTGATAATAAGTTTTCAAAAGAATTGATTGCTTTAGTTGATAGTGGTGCTGATCTTAATTGTATCTAAGAAGGTCATATACCTATGAGGTATTTTGAGAAAACCTCTCACATTCTTCATTCTGCAAATGGTGAAAAACTTGATATTAGTTATAAATTGTCAAAAGCTTTTGTTTGTAAAATAAAACTTGTATTCCTTTAAGCTTTTTATTGGTCAAAAATATTTCAAACCAAATTATATTTGGTACACCTTTTTTAAAGAAAATATTTTCTTCAAAAATGTTTGATCAAAATGGTTTTATAGGAACTTTTGATAACAAGGATTTATATTTTTAGTTTATAGTTGAACCTTTTTCTAGAATTTTAAATAAAATTGAAGATATGCTTAAAGCTAAAAGAAATCATATAAATTCTTTAAAACAAGAAATCGTAAGTCTTAATATTGATGAACAATTACCTAATCCAAAATTAAAATAAAAAATTTCTTTTCTTTAAAATCAATTTTCTTTGTCGGTTTGTAATGAAAATCCCAATGCTGTTTGGAATAGGAAAAAACATATTGTTGATCTTCCTTATGAGGATAGTTTTAATGGAAATATCCCAACAAGGCTAGACCTTGTTAGATGAATTTTGGGTATCTAGTCTATTGCAAAAAGGAAATTGAATCCTTACTGCAAAAAGGTCTTATCAGACCTACCAAGTCTCCTTGGTTTTGTACAACTTTTTATGTTAACAAATATAATGAACAAGAACGTGGTGCTCCTAGGTTAGTAATTAACTACAAACCCTTTAATAAGGTTTTAAAATAGATTAAATACACAATCCCTAATAAAAAGGATTTACTTGGTAGGTTGTTTGATGCTAATATCTTTTCTAAATTTGATTTAAAGTCTGGTTACTGGCAAATTCAAATTGTTGAAAAAGATAGGTTTTAAACTGCTTTTAATGTTCCTTTTGGTTAATATGAATGGAATGTTATGCCTTTTGGTTTAAAAAATGCTCCTTCTGAATTTTAGAAAATTATGAATGATATTTTTAATCCCTATAGTAATTTCATTATTATTTTTATTGATGACATTCTTGTTTCTCTAATACTATAGAAAACCATTTTAAACATTTTAATATTTTTAGACAAGTTATTATTAATAGTGGTCTTGTTATTTCAAAATCAAAAATGATTTTTTTTCAAACAAAAATTAAATTCTTAGGACATTTTATAGGAAAAAGAAAAATTATTCCTATTAATAGAAATATTGAATTTGCTTCTAAGTTTCTTGATAAAATTATTGATAAAACTCAATTGTAGCGATTTTTAGGGAGTCTTAATTACATATCTCCATATTATAAAAATCTTGCTCATGATACTGCAATTCTTTATGATAGGTTAAAAAAGAGTCCTAATTCGTGGAGTGATAGTCACACCCATGCTATTATTAATATAAAAAATAAAGTTAAACAGTTGCCTTGTTTAATGCTTTCTAATCCAAATTGAGAAAAAATTATTAAAACTGATGCCTCTGATATAGGTTATGGTGGTGTTTTAAAATAGATTAATTCTAATAGTAAACAAGAAATTCTTGTTAGGTTTTGTTCTGGTAAATGGAATAATAGTTAGAAGAATTATGCTATGGTTGCTAAAGAAATCTTTGCAATTGTTAAATGTGTGTTAAAATTTTAAGATGATTTATATAATCAATCTTTTATTATAAAAACTGATTGTCAATATGCTCAGTTCATTTTTAATAAGGATTTTAAATATGATGTTTCTAAACAAATGTTTGCAAGGTGGCAAGCTTATTTAGCCCCTTTTGATTTCAAAATTGTTTATAAAAAGGGATTGATAATAGTCTCCCTGACTTTACAGGGTCAATGATTCCTCACAATAAAGGAGAAAGAGGTACAAATCCCTTCTCTAATAGAGGAGGACGAGGTCCTAATTTTGTTGCTTGTAGGCCATTAATACAGCATGGCAAACAGAAGCTTATAGCTTCAAATATCTCACAAGCATCATATGCTTCTTCCAGTCCTAACCTAAAAATTACTCCCAATGATCCTCTATTTGCAGAATGTTTGCAATTCAAACAATTCAAGGAAAGTTCTGATAGAGCTTCTGGATCTAACCAATTAGCCCCTTTGAAGCCAGAAGAATCTAATAGATCTTCTAATCTTTCTTTCGTTGATGTTACCACTAATACAACTATCCTTGTTGATGAGGATTCTCTCACAACATTTGAATAGAAAACTATAAGGATATTATAATGTTCCTTGAACATAGTGACCTTAAATGACGCAATGATCCATGGATAATAATCCACAATTATTTAGATTCTGCATCATATGTAGTTGGTTCTTATAAACCTCGATCATATTTTGAAAATATTCTTATTACTACAGGCTCTTGTCAGATCAATCATTTTTTCCCAAGCTCACAGGATAAGTCTGTGTTCAATTTTTCTAAAATTATAATTAAGAAAAATATTTCGATCGAGGAGTGAGGAATATCCTCATTAAAAGAAAAAGAATTTTTTGTGACAAATAATAGAGTTACTTATAAATTTAATTATTGGGATTATACCCAAGCTTTTCAAAAAGTATTTTTGTATGAAAATCCTAGAAAGAAACATACTTGGTTTGTAAAAGTATGTCCTGAGGTTTATAAATCTCATATTCCAAACTAGTTTCTTGATTGGTGGAAGTCATATGGTCCTAGCCATAATATCATCCCAGAACAATTTTGCTAGGCTTATGATAAATGGGTCAATTATTTTCCCAGGCTTCAAGAAGCCGAAGCAAAAAATTAGATGGTCCTTAATAAGGTGGCAATGTTCTTTTTTATGGAATTCTCCATCCCATGGATCTAGAAATGGGTTCCAGAGATTGGTTTTTCTGAAGATAATATTCTTTGTCTGTTTCGGACCTTTTATATTAAATGGTAGAACAAGATGGTGCAAATAGACTAGACAACTGGAAAAATGAAAGGCCAGAAAACCTTAGATAATATCACTAAGTTAACTAGTATTTATATGGACAATTTTAATAAAAATAAAAAGAAGGAATCATCCTCAATTTGGGAAAAGCTTCTGAAAAAATTAAAATGAGAACAGGAAAATTGTCCAAGGTCAACTTGTTGAAAAAAGTACTTAATATGGTCCAAGAGGAGCTTAAAGACCAATTTGAAGATGATGAGTCTTCTAGTGATACAGAGGACGTAGTTTCTATGGCAACATCATCAAAATCTAAAACTACTGAAAACCAATTCTCTTGTCTGGCTGGAGAATCTCAAAATCCAGACTTCCATCATACTTTGAGTAGGCTTTGGATCAAATGCTTGAGTCCCTCAGAAGAGAAAATCAATCATAATATGATGACATATGCAATGAGATCATGGTGTGAGTGGTGAAAACCGCTGTGATCCTTTCAAAATTATTGTTGTAATAAGTTAAGAATAGTAATATGAATTATATGCAGATACTGTTTATTTTTTTTTTTTTTGCTTTTTACTATTCTGGATTCAAAAATTTTGAAATCCGCACAGTATTTTACTTTTATTATTCGGACTTCAGAATAATATTTTGAAATCTGTAATAATTTCTTAGGTTTTCCTTTAAATATGCAGAGCCTGAAATATTTTGAGTTTACATATTTTGAATTTTGTAATCACCTTATGTAAATTTTCATTTCTGTAAATCAATAATATTTTCAAAGTTAATTAAAGCTTATATCCTTTGGTGCTGAAGTCCCTAAGGTTAGTTTCCTTTCTTTTATTTTATTTTCCTTTGTGTTACCCTAGCCTAATGGAAGGCTAAGGGACTTTGTGTTAAACAACTATGAGTTAGATACTTCCTCTGTATTCATGGTCATTTAAGACTAGGCTTGTGTTGAAGGTTTTGGATTTATAAAACGAGTTATCCAAATAGGTTCCTTAATTTAACAGTCTTCTATGTACCTTTTGA
This sequence comes from Jacaranda copaia, assembly GCA_014898725.1. Classification (NCBI taxonomy): domain Eukaryota; kingdom Viridiplantae; phylum Streptophyta; class Magnoliopsida; order Lamiales; family Bignoniaceae; genus Jacaranda; species Jacaranda copaia. The sequence continues at coordinate 40,946 of JACGDI010005290.1, read as the reverse complement.
TAACCCGTTGTTTGCCCATGTTAGCCTAGGAATGGCGTTGAAGGGCATTTAGGTGGTTGATCTGGAAGCATGAGTTGACTTGTTAAATTTTTGGATAATCATTTTCTTGGATTTTGTGAACTTGTTTTAAATTAAATCCTCCTTCATAAGATCCTGCCCTTATTTGATATCAGAGCCATCAGTTTCTATAATTTTTTTTCAATTTGGATTAGAAAGCATTAAACAAGGCAACTGTTTAACATTATTTTTTATATTAATAATAGCATGGGTGTGACTATCACTCCACGGATTGGGATTCTTTTTTAACCTATCATAAAGAATTGTAGTATCATGAGCAAGATTTTTATAATATAGAGAAATGTAATTAAGACTCCCTAAAAATTGCTGCAATTGAGTTTTCTCAGTAATTTTATTAGGAAACTTAGAAGCAAATTCAATACTTCTATTAATAGGAATAATTTTTCTTTTTTCTATAAAATGTCCTAAGAATTTAATTTTTGTTTGAAATAAAATCATTTTTGATTTTGCAATAACAAGACCATTATTAATAATAACTTGTATAAAAATATTAAGATGTTTAAAATGGTTTTCCATAGTATTAGAGAAAACAAGAATGTCATCAATATAAATAATAATGAAATTACTATAGGGATTAAAAATATCATTCATAATTTTATGAAATTCAGAAGCAGCATTTTTTAAACCAAAAGGCATAACATTCCATTCATATTGACCAAAAGGAATGTTAAAAGTAGTTTTAAACCTATCTTTTTCAACAATTTGAATTTGCCAGTAACCAGATTTTAAATCAAATTTAGAAAAGATATTAGCATCAAACAATCTATCAAGTAAATCCTTTTTATTAGGGATTGGATATTTAATCCATTTTAAAACCTTATTAAGGGGTTTGTAGTTAATTACTAACCTAAGAGCACCACGTTCTTGTTCATTATATTTGTTAACATAAAAAGTTGTACAAGACCAAGGAGACTTGGTAGGTCTGATAAGACCTTTCTGCAGTAAGGATTCAATTTCTTTTTTGCAGTAGACTAGATACTCAGAATTCATCTGACAAGGTCTAACCTTGTTGGGATATTTCCATTAAAACTATCCTCATAAGGAAGATCAACAATATGCTTTTTCCTATTCCAAACAGCATTGGGATTTTCATTACAAACCGACAAAGAAAATTGATTTTCAAGAAAAGAAATTTTTTATTTTAATTTTGGATTAGTTAATCGTTCATCAATATTAAGACTTATGATTTCTTATTTTAAAAAATTTATATGATTTCTTTTAGCTTTAAGCATATCTTCAATTTTATTTAAAATTCTAGAAAAAGGTTCAGCTATAAACTAAAAATATAAATCCTTGTTATCAAAGGTTCCTATAAAACCATTTTGATCAACCATTTTTAAGGGAAATATTTTCTTTAAAAAATGTGTACCAAGTATAATTTGGTTTGAAATATTTTTGACCAATAAAAAGCTTAGAGGAATACAAGTTTTATTTTTACAAACAAAAGCTTTTGACAATTTATAACTAATATAAAGTTTTTCACTATTTGCGGAACGAAGAATGTGAGAAGTTTTCTCAAAATACCTAGTAGGTATAAGACCTTCTTGGATACAATTAAGATTAGCACCACTATCAATTAAAGCAATCAATTCTTTTGAAAACTTATTATCAATCAAAAGAATAATTTTTACAAGCCATTTTTGAGAAGTGACCATTTCTAATTTAGAAAGGAAATCATCACTTTGTAAACTAATAGGAAAATTATCATGAAAACTATCAAACAAATTATCAAGATTATTAATTCTAGGTATTACCTGTTTACCCTGTGAAATTTCTAGTTTTTTCATTTTTTTCTTCAAGAAATATATTATTCCTTTTAATCTCTATAATTTCATTTTTTAAATTATTAACTTCTTGTTTCGAATCATGAACAGAAGTAGGACTACTCTTCTTATTCCTATTATAATATGCGTGTAAATATATATTTGTATATTTAATGTTTTAATTACTCTTTTAATTGATAAGCTTTAGTGCAAATTTTATTAATAGGTTAAAGTGACTTGGCAACACATATGGCACGTGACATGGACCAACACAACAAGTGGCAAGAAACCCTCAAATTTTAAGTTCGATTGAAGCTGATTGGGAATTATGCGGGCCTAATTGAAAATTTTTCCGGTTGATGGACCAAATCCGCAAAAAATTGAACTAAATGTACTAATTTTTGGTGCAAAATAGACTACATGTGATAACCCCATGTCAAAATGGAGTAAAATCAAAATGGGCAATAATTGATTGAATAAAATTGCAATTTTCCCCACCTACATAACCAAAATCCACATCAGCCAATTCTCCAGGACCATTCACAATGCAACCCATGATTGCAATAGGCAGAGGAAAAGAAGACGTGAAGAGGTGATACATTTAAATTTCTTCAAGAGAGATCCAGTTTTCAACCAATTAAACATTGAGCTTATAGACTGGTAATTACTAAAACACCAGGCAAATAAGATGTCTTTTCTCTTATTTGTGCCCTAATCTCTTGAATGGGCGAATAAAGTTCTACCACAAGATGGGCACGAGATGTATTCCTCATATCATTTCACACAGATTAACAAAAAGTGATTATTAGTCTTCAAGTAGATTGATCGGTTTTGCTTTCTTATGCTACTGCTATACTAACCATCTTTTTATTTCTCATTCTGCAACCTTGTAGCAAATTGAAAGACGTGATTCTTAGAAAATCAAAGCCTTGATCTGGGGCTTCCATTAGGGTACGATCTCCTAGTCCATCTACCAGAAGGGCTCCTGCCTTGATCCCGGCACCAAGACTAAATTGTCCCAGCCAGTACACAGAGAATGTCAACAAATATTTCCAAATTGCATCAAGTGAATTGATGCTGGTTTCTGATGTACTTGTGAATTTCTTTAGGGAACTGTATACGATGAATTAAAGATACTCAAAGCCTGCAACTGCAAAGATAGTCAACCGAAAATGGATGGATAAAATTATACAAGGACATCCAGAAACTACTATATGATCAAAGTTCCATAAATTCAATTCCGAATATTTTAACAAAAATCAAAATTTTAGTTGCGGCCATAAGTGATGATGATCTAAATGCTTTTGGCTTAAGCAAATTCCATATTATCAAAATCCAGATGCAATAATATACCTTCTTCAGGCATGAACTCTGCTGGTTTTCTCTTCTGAATATGGTAAATCATGAAGAATCATGGTAGCATCCATACTCTTCAGAACTTCCAACTCTTCTTGGGCACAGAGACTACCAAATGTGTGCCTGAATGAACATCAGAAAGTTAGCACGACCACTAGCATATGCAGAATCAGATTAGCACGGACAGCATCCTGTATTATAACAAACGGCAGACCTTCTGGGAGAAGCTTGTAAGCACCAGTTGACAATTCTTTAAGAGTTACCAAGGCCAATGCATTAGCCAATGGCTTTGTCAACAGTTCTGAGAAAGGAGCCATAACTCCCATACTAATGTCTATCAGCCGTTTCGGTGGTAGTCCCTGGATATAGTACAGAAAACACGATCGAGTCATAAATATGCAATTTTGGCTCTTTTGTAGGGCATAAGTTTACAAATGAGGGCAAAAAAAAAAAAAAGAAATCAAAACTTTGAATGCTGTACTAAAAGTGCTATAACAAACAACAGGAGGTTTACAGCATCTTCATCATCTAGTGGTGGAAGCTCTCGCAGCAAGATTGAGCCCACAGTCTCGCATCAGTATTGAACTTTCTTAAATGAAATCTTCAGCAGAGAATGTTGAAGGTCGTCAACCCAGAATAAAGGGCATTGGGGTATACCTTAAATGACATTCCAACAATAAGTTTGCAGCAAGAGACTTATATAAGAGTTTAATTAGGTGCCTATGAGGAAAAAAATGGAAATTAAAGTTTCAAAATTATTATCAGAAAGGTAAAAAGTTGAATAAAGGGAGAAAAATAAGAACATTTAATTTCAGCCAAGCCCATAGTAGAAATTTTGAAGAAAAACAATTGCAATTCACATGGCGCAGCCATACCGCTCCTTCTGAAGTTCAGCTGCTCTCATGCTAAGGTTAGCTAATCTTCTTCAGGGATCTATCCCCTTTTCTGGAGGTTCAGTTAGAGAAACCCTGATGGTATCACCCATACCATCGTGCATAATCAAGATAGCTTTTGAGAGACAAAATATATGGCACAGCTCTACCATTATTACAACAATCCACAGCAAAAATGATAAGTAGATGAGAAACAGATGGAGTGTTCTAAGTACTCTTATACTTCAACTGACGTATTATAATGATACTTAGTAAGATGAATTAAATAGATTCCAAGACAACCGAGGAGCTTTCTGTTTGCACAACAGAATGACTCCTCCTCGAGCACCACTCAATTACTAAGATCTCAAGTATTTTTTGTATAGGAAGAGCAGAGACATAAGAGAGAACAGATAATTTCTGTTGTCTGTCTATTACCTGGCAGCGCATTGCATTCTGTAACATCTGAAAGGTCTCAAATTCCAAAACAAAAGTTGGAATTTTTGGTAAAAAAAATTAACCCCAGGCAATTTGCCAAACCATCCAAGCCTGAGCCAAGATGAGCAAATGGTGACATGCATGCATAGTGCACACCTCATGTGCTCTGTTGTGACTTAAAACGATCAAATTCTAACTATGAAATAATAGTAAAAATTTTTTGATGTAATTGACAACAAGATTTAACATAGTTCTGCGATGTGTCAATCCACTTGACAAAAAAAAAAAAGGTTTTTATTGATCTTAAATCAAGTGCAAGTACAAATTTGAATCCCACAAATCTTACGAAAAGAACCAACATCATCGTTCTAATCCCCATCTTGAGAAACTATCTCAAAAGCAGTCTAGAAACCCTCATGTTATGTCTGTCTCAATAGATTACCTTGTCCTGGAAGAAAAACGGGGTTTAAATACCCAAAAAATTGAGTCCTAGATCTATGGGCAATGTGTGGCCCTGTGGCACCTGTAGTTGCAAGCTTGGCACCGTGGCACTGGCTGTTGATTGTTGGCCCAGTCTCTGTGTCTACTGTTTCACACTATTTTTTCTGTTTCTCATCATTTGTAGTCCAAATTTTAAGGAAAAATCAACAACTCTCCACCCCAATTTGAAATTCATCATCTTTCTTTTTTGTCCTTGCCCCCCCCAAAAAAAGTGTGCCATCTGAGTCTACAAATGTTGATCAAATCTAAGTAATGCTCGAATTTAATTTCTGAAACAACCTTAGTCAACATCTTTGTCGAATTATCTTTGGTTCCAACCTTGTCTAGCAAAATAACACCTTGAGACACCATATCCTGGATAAAGTGATACCTCACATCAATATGCTTTGTTCTCTCATGATAACCTTGATTCTTTGACAAGTGTATAGCACTCTAATTGTCACAAAATATTTAAGTAATCTCGAAGTCCATACTTATATCCTTTTTCAGCCCTTTTAGCCAAATGCCTCCCCTCACACCTTCAACCAAAGCTATATACTCAGCTTTTGTTATGGACAATGCAACTAATGATTGTAATGTCGCCTTCCAGCTAACCATACAATGTGAAACACTAAACAAATACCAAGTCATGGACCTTCTGCTGTCCAAATTTCCTGTGTAATATGTATCTAAAAAGACAATAATCCTTATAGTAAAATTCAATTGACTATACCTCAAACATTTATCTGCAAAGCCTCTTAGATACCTCAGGATCCATTTCATAGCCTGCCAATGCGTCTTTCCTAGCTTGTGCATGTACCTGCTTACAATACTGACTACATGTGAAATGTCTCGCTTAGTGCACACCATGGCGTACATCAAGCTATCCATTATACTAGCACATGACACATTAGACATGTGCTTCATCTCCTTCTTAGTACTCAGTGAATCATCTGTTGAGAGCTTGAAATGAGCTGCAAACAGCGTACTCACTAGCTTAGATTTATTCATCCCAAAATGCTTCAGTATTTTCTCAATGTAATATTGTTGAGATAAGTACAACAATCTAGCGTATCTGTCACAAATGATCTATATGCCCAATATCTTCTTTGTGCTGCCTAAATCCTTTATCTCAAATTGTTAACTTAACTGAGCTTTTAAAATATTGATCTCATATATGTTTATAGAGGCTATCAACATACAACATCAAATATACTAGGAAGCTATCACTACATCTTTTATAATATACATAACAATCAAAATTGCATCTAGTGTATCCTATCTAGGTAATAAATGCATCAAACCTTTTATACCATTACCTAGGAGACTACTTCAAACCGTATAAAGAGTTTTTCAAGAGACATGCTTGATTTTATTTCCTGGAGATAACAAATCGTACTAGTTGGCTTATGTAGATTTGTTCCTCCAACTTACCATGTAGAAATGCTATTTTCACATCCATTTGCTCAAGCTCTATGTCAAATAGAGCAACCATGGGGAGTAAAACCCTTAGCAGCCAAACAAGCCTTGTATCTAGCATCCTTAACCCCGGGAAACCCTTCCTTCTTCTTTTAGATCAATTTACAACCTACAATCTTCTGTCCTTTGGGTACATTAACTAGCTCCCATGTGCTATTCTTGTATAGAGACTCCATCTCTTCACTCATAGTTGCAACTTATGTATCCGAATCTGGCCTATAAATGGCCTCTTTATATGAGATTAGATCATCTCCTACAAACTCCTTGACTAAACTCAATGCATAAGCTACCAGCTCTGAAATGTAAATTACTGTGATGGTTTAATATGCCTCCTTTCCCTATCGCAAGCCAAATGATAGTTTTGTAGTAAATTATTTTCCTACTGTTGGTTAGGTAATAATGCACTCTCACCAGCTTCAGCTACCACATTCTACTTCCTCTTTAAAACTTGTGAAGTGTCAAGTTCAAACTCCACCTTTTCCTTAATGCCCTGTTGACTGCATTCAGGCTATTCCACCTTCTCCTTAATGCCTTATTGACTGCTTTCAGACTATTCCACCTTCTCCTTGATGCCCTGTTGACTGCTTTCAGGCTGTTCCACCTTATTCATCATAGTAGACTCATTAAATGTCACATCCCTACTGGTAATCATCCTGGAGCCTTTGTCATCATTACATCACAAATGATAGCCCTTTACTTCATCTGCATAGCCTAGGAATATACATTTCCTAGCCTTTGGCTCAAGCTTTCCATCATGAATATGGGCATAGGCTAGGCACCTAAACACTCTCAAATTTAAGTAAGCAGTAGGGGACCCAGACCAAACTTCTATTGGTATCTTATAGTCTAAAGCAGTTTATGGTGACCCATTCACCAAGTAACAAACAGTATTGATTGCTTCTGCCCAAAAATCCTTAGACAATTCGACATTAATGAGCATGCATCTAGCTCTCTTCAAGATAGTCTTGTTCATCCATTCTACAACTCCATTCTATTGTTGTGTGTGTACAACTGTACAATGCCTCACAATTCATTCTTTATCGTAGAGTTCTTAAAATTCCTTATTGTAGAACTATAATTCATTGTCAGTTCTCAAGCATTTGATTTTCTTTCCTGTCCACTTCTCGATTAAAGTTTTTCAGTACTTGAAGTTGACAAACACCTCATCCTTATGTTTCAACATGTACACCTATACTCTCTGTGAGAAGTCATCTATGAATGTCTGCATTTACCTAGCACCCCCCCTTCGAAGGAACTTTAGAAGAATTTCAAAGATTTAAGTGAATGTAATCTAAGGTGCCTTTGGTCTTGTGAATCGCAGTGCTGAATTTCACCTTGTGTTGCTTGCCAAACATACATTACTCGTAGAAATCTAGCTCTCTAACCTTCTCTCCACCAAGCAAGCCATATTTGCTCAGTTCTGACATTCCTCTCTAACTCATATGCCCAAGTCGTATATGGCACAATCTCGTAGTGTTATTAACTGATGAAGAAATTGCTGCATTACCAAAAAATTATGCTGCCCTACAGGATGTAAAGACCATTCATTTTGTCTCTCTTCATGATAAATAATGTACTTTTGAAAACCTGCAAAACTTTATCTCGAGCTCTGTACTCATAATCATTCTTGTCCAAAGTACTCAGCAAAATTAGATTTTTCTTAAGATCTGGGACATGACACATATCTGTTAGAGTCCTTACTATGCTATCGTGCATTCTGATACTCACTGAGTTAATTCCTACAACCCTGTATGAAGAATCGTTTTTCATAAGCACTTTACCACCATCATAGTTTTGATAAGTGGTAAACCAATCTTCATGTGAGCACATATGGTAGGAGCAGCTATTATCCAAAATCCACTCAGAGCTTAGTAAGTTTCGGTAACATTGAGAACAAGCCCACCATCAGACTCATCCTCAATAATTCCTGCAACATCATCCCATTTTTAATTAGAAGTTTCACTTGCATCTTTTACCTTTCCTCATTCCAGATAATTCTATTTCTAGTGCCTTTTTCTACCGCACCTAAAACACTTGTCACCATTTCTAAGCTTGGTTCAGGACTTCAATTAGCCTCTACTCTTTTCTCTTTCTCACGATCTCCCCTTCATTATCAATCCTTCCCCACTTTCACCATTGTTATTACCTAGGACATGTTTTCTTAACTCGTTAGAATTCAATGAAACCTTCACATCTTCCATTAAAATCATATCTCGCCCATACAACAAAGTAGTGACCAAGTGCTCAAACAATTTGGGTAGAAAACACAAGAGAATCAATGTTTGATCTTCATCTTCAATTTTAACATCTATACTAGTGAAATCCAGAATTACTTTATTGAAATAATCAATATGCTAAGTAATAGATGTACCTTTTTTCATTTTCAACATGTATAATCACTATTTCAAATACAGTCAATTTGTTAGGAACTTTGTCATATATAGACTCTCCAGTTTTGACCATATTCTCGTTGGCATATTTTCCAATGGAAACTTCTCTTAATACGTTATCTTCCAATGATAACACCAGAGTACCATAAGCCTTCGCCATAAACTTGTCATTCTCCTTGCCTATCAACATTTCTAGTAAGGAATTTTTGCCTTTTAACGCTTTCTGTAAACCTTATTAACAGAGGAGAGCATAGACCTTCATCTTCCACACCCCAAAATCATTCTTCCTATCAAATTTCTCTACCCGGTACTTTATGGTTGCCATTTACATCGGTGAATTTGATTATTTGAGTTTGAATTCAACTTAAATAAAAAGTAGAACTCAACTTGATGCGTCTCAATTAGCTTGAGTTTAAGATTGAATTTGAAACTTTCAATTTAACTAAAAAAAAAAGTTTAGAAATCAAAATTTACAAATTAATTATAAAATAGGATTATTTATCATAAATATTAGGGTATTGTTATTTGTATTGCAAAATTTGTTATTTGCACTCCATCTAAATTTTTGTTTTAGGTAAATGACCAAAATATCCACTTACTTTTCAAATCTATCATATTAATTTGCAAGACAAATATACCCTTTAATAAAATAACTATTGCTTTTAACTTTGTCACTCATGAAAATATTCTACCTCATCTTGTGTAATTTAATATGAAATAACAATAAACCTAGCAAATGGATACCCGTGGATAATCCAAGAATGGATAGTGACGGGTTGGGTAAATTTATCAATAAGTAAAATTATCCATTTTTTTATTAAATACGATATAGTGGACTATAGCTAATGGGTAACTCACATGTACTGGTATTTTATTTATTTATTTTTATACTTGATGGTAAATTAATATGTATTTTTTAATTTACATAATATTATTCAAATATTACCTAAATAAAACTAATAAAAGATGCCAAAAGTTTTAAATATTACATTGAACAACTACTTAAAATATATCATGTATTTTAGTTAAAAAGTACAACTTAAGTGGTTATGCATCTACCAATTTTAAGTTATATTACATTTTGAAGTTCAAATTTAAATCCCATTATATGTCAAAAAAAAATTGAACTAAAAATTTAAACGCGACTTAAATATTGTTGTTATCATAAAAAAATATGTCATATCTTCCAAATTATTTGTGGAAAATAGAGAAAAAATTAATACATATATTTTTATAGTTATTCATTGATTACCTATGAATTAGGTCAAAAAGTGGGAGGTAATTAGGTGGTGGGTAAAATTATCCGTATTTTATTGGGTGGCGAAAATGAGGCCTATTATCCATATGTTTTGAGTACTTACAAGTATGAGTGATTTTTTGTCAAATCTAAATAACAAGATACAATGTTCTTTTCTTTCTTTATTTTATTTTTTGAATTGAAATAACTTTCCACAATAGTCTTTATGAAGTAAAACAAGACCTACCTTTGTAGAGTGAAAATATACTATTTTATATTAATGCTATCATTTTCCTATTGAAGTTCATAGCCATATATTCAGTGAGATGATTGAATTTAGATATGGGATAATTTATTCATTTTTATGTGCTCTATCAGGTTTGGCATGAAATGGACCAAGGCTATGAATGAATCAATGTTATATTTAATGGGACAATAAATTGTACACTAAGGGTCCGTATACTTTGATGAATGAGATAGGATGACAGCCCACATCCTACCTCATCCCATGTTGGCTGGAACCCTAGATAAACCTGCCAGCCCGCCATTGTACACATTATTGGTGGGATGTGGCATCCCACCTTTTAGGTGTGATAGTTTTATCACACTTTTGGTAGCACAACTTTAAATAATTTTTCTTTACGACGCCAATAAAAAAATTTAAAAATAATTAAAAATATATTTATATTAAAATAATTAAAAGAAAGACCGATATCTATCATTTATGTATAATTTAGTCTTTTATAATTTAAAATAATTTATTTAAGTTTTATAGTTCATGTTTATATAAATATTCTCAATACAATAATCCAGTTTTATCATTTATATCATCTCACAAAGTAAACATCTAAGTAAAAAATATAAAATTATCCTAATCTCACTCTTCATCCTATCATCCAACATCATATATCTAAAAGCAAACAGGCCCCAACGGCATCATTGTTCAATAATTTAAATGAAATAATATCTTGACAATAAAAGGATATAATGGTCAATTCCAATAAACTAAAAATCAATTGGAGTGTCAATAACAAATTTTAGAGTGCAAATAACAATACCATAAATATTATAGTCCACCATACATAAGCTTATCAAACTTATGAACTATTATAATTTTATATAATATGTGTATTAGTAATCTGTACCACATATATAGCATAGCGATGTTTCATCACAATTATATAATTTTGATCAAATTTTAAATTTTCAAATTGTAACTTTTAATTAAATTAAAAAACATTAATTGATTGTTAATTAGATTTTTGAATTGCATTTGATATAACATATTTATTCATTATAACCTAAACATCATTTAGTATTTGTCTAAGATTATAATATAAATTTTTATCTCATACGTAACATTAAAATATCCATTATTTTAAAATTTTATCACATCATATTGTTCACACAAATTTCGTTGTCTGCAAAATTAAATCACAAGACAAAGAAAAATAATGGATAAATTAAATTTATATAAAAAAATATATATGAGAATTACAATTTATCAGAGAAAAATATAAATTTCCTAACAAAACTAATCCCCTGATTCTTCTCCCAATATATATATGATCCAAGGGTTTAAAGCTTGTTCTTGGATATATGGTGTAGTATCCCTTGACTTGGTAAACGATACTACGAAATTTCTTTGAAACCCAAACCTTGACTCTGAGATCAAATGACTAGATGACTTGATGCTTTGAAGAGGTATAGGACCTTTGCGGTAGCAATACGTCGTC
>JACGDI010005290.1:10156-25531 GCA_014898725.1 Jacaranda copaia | reverse complement strand
ATTTACACATGTCATTTTTTAATTGGCTCAAAAATTAAGCCGTCTACACATATAAGTTTAGAATATCAATAATCACACATTTTTATCTCACAAGATAAGTTTAAAATTTAAAAGATGTTATATAAGTATCAAGTTAGAGAAGGAAAGCGTGTCAAACGTCTTTTGAAATTGTAATAGAACTCTTTGAGGATTTGGTTAGCTATTTAAATAGAATTAGTTAGATAAATAAATAGAGCTTAGTTACGACTCCCTCCACTATTGTCTTTAGAGTTCTCATGAGTGTGTCATTATCTTGTTCTCTCTTATTTTCTCTTAAAAATTGACAACGGCAGTTACATTCCTAGATATGTACAGAATCTAAGCTTAAGGCCCTTGAAGAGTTCCACTTTGGCAAATCCTACATATCCGGCAATCAACTAACAAAAGACGAGGTTGAAGTTTATGCTACCGTTGTGGAGAACCCGAGCAGTGATCTTTACCCCATTGCTAGCAAGTGGTATGAAATTATGTCCGTGAAGCTCACACCCAACTTTATTGGGGAAGTTGTTGGAGTAAGGGTTGGAGGCCATGTTATCCCCATAGAATTTGCTAATTATGATGATGACCTTGATCTCTTTGGTGATAAGATAAAGGATGAAAAGAAAACTACAGAACAAAGGGAGTCTACAAAGTCATTTGCTAAAAAGAAAGAGAGTGAGAAATCATTTGTTCTTATGGATATAAAGTCCTGGGATGACAAGACAAACATGAAAAAGTAGGAACAATCTATTCGTAGTGTTGAGATATGTGACACCTCACTAAGGTAATCCCAAGCTGAGATATCAAAATAATTCAATCCTAAATTGGGACCTGAAATACTTACAATAGCCTTAAGAACATTCTTTTCAGTACCATCATACCATAAACAGCGAAAATAATCATCTCAATCATTACTTATAAAACGATAGTGATCAAATCAAAGTTCATTCTTAAAGATCAGCAAAGTATATATGTACAATCCCAAAGTACTCATAGTAACTCTGACATTTAACAACATCTCTAATTCCATATGAAACATTCTTAGGGCCCATAAATACATTAGCACAACTACTACTACAAAAGAGAGCTTCCCTTCCTGTCAAGTTAGAACTTTCATGCCTATTCAATTATGTCTACAAAATTTAATGGAAATAGGGGTAAGTCCAATGGACTTAGTGAGAGATATATAGTTAAGTAGTAATAAGAATTTGTTAAGGAATGAGAACATCTTAACACATTTAAAATCAACAAGCAGTATAAGTGCAATTATGATTCAAGCAAGAATGATAATAACAACAAGAAGCTCTTCTGCCTTATTGCTCCAAGAGCAGTTACTAACAAACAAGAACGAGTACAATGAACAATCCCTTACTATATATGCATTCCAATAGAAAAAGTAAGATATGCATATCGATTCATCTTATACCATTCAAATAAATACTTCCAAGCGTGATAGATCGGCATATAATTGGTGTGCCCATATGAATCGTATGGCACACTACGATGCCCAAGGGGAAATTCCTAGCATATCATTGACACTTAGGTAGATTGCAAGGTGTGTCCCATGTATCCCAGCATTCCGCATAGGATTAGCACTCAGCCCAAGTACTATCTCCATGCAAGTACGACAAATATGAGTCAATCAAATGAATATACTGACAAAACATCTGATAATAGAACAATACCAAGAATCAAGCATAACAAGTACCAATTAAGACAGATAGAAGTTCTAAACACTAGCATAATCAAGAATGATTCAACAAAGTCATATAAGTACTAACCTACATAGGGGTACACAATAAAATAAAATTGAGTACAATCAAGTGCACGATGACTATGATTTTGTATATAAGAATGAGATTAATTATGGAATTATGCAATTTTGAGATATTAGATTAAAATGATGAAAGATTATATAAATAAGGACTAGTATACCCTGATGAGTGAAATAGATGTGGAATTCGAGCCATGCTTAGGTAAATTAATGTTGTTAGCCATTGCAAGATGGTAGTACTGTTTAAGTTTTGAAAATTAGTAATTTTAGATTAATAATAAGCATAATGATGACATATTAAAGAGTTGAACATAGATTTTGACTGTGAATATGCTCTCTTGGTTAGGTGATGAGAAGTTGGAAACCAAGGGTCAGTAAACTATTGATTTTGACTGCATTACCAAGATAACTAAGGTTAGGATCTCTCGCTTTAGGTTATTGCTTTGAAAAAGCTTACTCATTACTTGTTAAAAACCCCTGTGAGGATCTGCCATTTGGCCTTGTTACATCTATTTGTTCATGTGGCAAACCCCTATAAGGGTTAATGTGTTTGACTATACATGCTCGTAACTAGACTGATTGCACTTGCTTGTTTATTTGAGATTTAACATAATCCTAACCACACAGATGGTTAATTCCTAATCAAGCGCCATTCAAACTTATAATATAATCCTTAATACCATAATTAAAGTCCAATTTTGGTATTAGGCATAAATCCAAGTCCATAATTCACATTTTTAAATTCCTTATTCCTTGCATATGGCTCAATCAACACATGCATATATATATATATATATAAACAGCTTATCTCATTCCCAAAATTCTATTCCGACAGGTACAATGCTAAATAAATAAGGAAAGGTACAACATGCATAACATATATATAACAAGGTATAACTAAGCTACAATCTAAATTCACCACAAGAATTTCAAAACCATAAACCAATAGCACAGGTGTAATCGTCGTGTCGAGATGAGTAAATTGTCCTTCTACCACTACTGCGCTGCTGCCGCCAGCCACTGTCCATCCCAACAAGAAAGTTCAACTCCACCACTCAAAGACACCTCTTATTGAGAGCTTTCCAATGGTACCCTTGGTTCTAACAATGGCTGCCTGAAAATCCTCCAAAAATTACCCTGAAGTCTTCACAATTTATAGGCTCCACCACCAGTTTTCGCCCTCACTGTCGCGTTTCACCGTCGTGCAATGCTTCCATAGTGTTCCCCTCATCAAGTATTACCTAGACCACCCTTCAGAATAGACTTTAGCCATCAAAAAACTCAAAACCCAGTTGCTTCGCCATGAACCCATTTTTGGCCTCCTCTTGTGATGGCTGTCTAGTGGTCGTCAACCGTATATGTGGGCATCAATAGAGAGCTGAAGGTGTGGGGAGCTCAATTATGGTATTGGTTTGTAAAAATAATGGCCGTCGCTGGTGGTTGTTGAGGGTGGTTGGTCGCGGTGAAGAGGAGGAAGAAAGGAAATAAAAATGGAGAAAAAGAAACTTGCTGCCCATTTTAAAATCCAAATTTTTTTTATTTTTTGCAATTTAGTCCCTAAGAAATTTTAAATTATGCAATTAAGTTCAAGAACTTAAGAAAAATATGTCTGAAACCCTAGTTGACTTAGGGTCTTCCATACAAGCCCCAAATCTCTCCAAAAATGTGCAATCAAGTCCTTATAAATTGCAAATCAACCCCAACAGTATCAATTAAGTGAAATCAAGTATGTAAAAATTATAACTTTGACCACAAAAACTTTTAAAAATAATTAATAAATAAAATTCATGAAAATTCAAATAATGACAATATATATAAATGCAATCAAGCAAATTTTTAGGGGTGCTACAAGATATCAAGCCTTTTGTGGGGATCACCAAAATTAGTCCCAGTTGATTATGGGATTAAGAAACTTCAGGTTATGCTTACCATAGTTGATGAACTTATTTTAGTTGATAATCTAATTGAAAAGCATCTCACAGTCAAGCCCCTTAGTGAATTTGTGCAAATTTGTGATATTGTTGCTTTCAATAAAATTTGAGGCCAACCTAATTTAAGGAAAGCCTTTTCTGCCTATAATTTTTGTTATTTTCATTTTGCTCCTTTGCTTTTTTTTTTTTAACTTTTAGTATTTTACCAAGATATATTTTGCTATGTCCTCAAGAGACTAGAGGATGAATACTTAGACTACCCCACTTGCAAATTTTTAATTTGACGGGATTTTAGAATCACATATGATTTTACAATTTCTATTTTTATGTGAATAAGAGATTTTCACTCAAAGCTTGATTTCGAAACTTAATTGTTTACAAGAGAAGTTTTGGCGATGCAGGATGTTAGAATCACATATGATTTTACAATTTATTTTTTGTTTTTTTTCATATGAATAAAAGATTTTCACTCAAAACTTGATTTCCAAACTTGATTGTCTAAAAGGGAGGCTTTGCATTTTATTTAAAATCTATACCTTTTTAAATGAATGGTGAAAATTAAAAGAATTTAATGATTGAAAACAATTATCTAGCATCTCTTCAAAAATACTCAATGAATATTTTCATAGAAATTTTTTGATATAATTTACTAAAAGCTTCCTTGCTCAACTCTATGTTTTTTTCAAATTCCTCTACTATTTTTTTTTTCTTTTTACCTATTTACAATATTCTAAAATCATTCAAGATTCCTTTTATGGTTACAAAAGTAAGAAATATTCTAAAATTCCTACAACCATTTGAATGTCAAGAACCTTTGGAACATTCTAAAACAATAAAGTTGTATAGAGGCTTTCAAGAGCTTCTACGTTATTACATAATTTTGTAGAACCTTTTTGTTGTACTCTTTCAATCTCTATAGAAATTGAAAGCAAGTAAGGCACTAGAATCCAATTATCAAAATTTCAAAAATTTGAAATTGACTAGTGCTTATAAGCATATTGAGGATCAAATCATGTTAGGGATTTAGATTTGGTAAGAGCATTATCTTGAAAAGCAAAATCCAAGGAGAGACTTGTGAATTCTTCACAATTTCAGAAACTGTCTGCTACTGGTGTGACTGGAAGAGTACAAAAATCTGCCAACCAAAACTTCTCTAAAAATTCTAAAAAAATTGCTGGAGCTTCTCAATACCTTGAAGAACTCACTATAAAAAAATTCAGATCAAAAATATTTCTGGAACTCTCTGGAGAAAATTGCCAAATCAAACTCTGCGCAAGTAGATCTCCAAAGAAGCAAACTCTCTTGTTTGCCTCTATTGTTATAATCCACACATCAATTAAATCTTCCAAAGTCTCCAATCTATAAGCTAGAATATGAGAGGAGACTTGCTGTGGTGGAGGCCGATTTTAGGTAGGAAAGAAAAAGAAGAGAGCAAAGCTTTTAACACATGAATGCAATACTTGCAAGAGGTTTTTGGAAAGAATTATGATAGAATCTAATTCTTGACAAATGATTTGAGCTGATGAATTCCCTCATCTCTATATCTATATATAGAGGGATGATGGTGTGAGGCCAACTTGGCATCACACCTTCCTCAAGGGGGGTGGGCAGCTACTTGCTTGCCAAGTTGGCAAGTAAGAATCTCAAATCACATTTGAATTTTTCCTTCAAAATTCATTCTTCCCATTAATTAAATTAAATTCTTTAATTTAATGAATTAATCTTTGACTTAACTCTTAAGTCAAACTAGCTTAACTCTTAAGTCAAACTAGCTTAACTCTTAAACTTAATTTGCTAACTTAACTTTTTAAGTTAACTTGACTAATTGATGGTCATGTTGGCTCCAAATAATTAATTCCTTAATTATTGATTGAATTTAACTCCTTAAATTAATTGATTAATTTAACACTTAAATTAATCAAGCCAAAAAATGACCTTTGAAAATTGGCACCTTAAAATTAGTCCACTGGGAGTTAGTTTTCTGACACTTAGAAAATTTCTCCATCAATTAGAAAACTAATTGGATTTTGTGTGACCCAATAGGTTCTATCATTCATTGGATATGGGGTCACAACTCCTTGTGACTTTTGAATATCTTATATTAATTTTAGTTTAAAATTCCTTTTAAACTAATCTACTCAATTCAATTAATCCATTGATGGAAGAATACCCAATCTCCATAGTCAATATCCAACCTCAAGCCCATGGAGCCCAACTAATTGGTCGAAATGAATATTCTAGAGAACCATCATAGCTTTACGCGTATCATGCAAATATAATCCTTTCGTCTCCTATCTCCCAAAATAGGCTTAGGACAAGATATTTATCGACTCCCTAATAACCTCGATACTATATTTCTATTCTCAATATTCAATCCTTTTATGTGACCTCCTCTTTGGAAAACCCATTTTCCAAATTGTCACACCAACTTGAACAAGAATTTATAAGAATAAATCATTATAGAATACATGGGAGATGCACTCGCCCTTCACAACAGCAAGGAGTTGGATTCCTTCTTAGACCGCACAAACCTCCATGCCAAGTAGCCCATATCCAACCTCAACCCGAAAGACCCGCTAGGTGGTCAAGAAAGAGTCAAAACATGGGGACCGTACATAAGGTTATAATGGATCCTCAAGTTAGAGGATTGATAATATGCACTAGCGTAAGCGGGAGAATTAGCCACTACTGACTTGCCACTACGGCTATCTGGTAGATTCTCCGGTGGATCTTCCATGCCTTGTACTTTAACAAACACCTACTAATATGCACCTGTATCTCATACAATTGCTTATGGAATGGAACAATATCCAACTCTTGAATTTATGCATCATTAGTGCAAGTTTATCAAGATCATAAATGCCCCATCTCTTAAAATCCTATGACTTGGACGATTTGAGATCATGACCATATGAGACTTATTCCATGGTCACCAAACCAAGTCCTGCAGTCATAAGTGATCTAAGGGTTTTATCCAAATGCAAGTGAAGCGAAATTAAGTATAAGATTAAGGTGGCCATATGAAAAATATCATTCAATCAAGATTATTTTTTAAGGAAATAGCTTTTACAAGGCCAACACCATTAGCTTGTAGAGCACTATTCCAACAGAAATAAGAAAAATAGATCGGAGCGAAATGATATTGAGACATATGGTAATCATTGAAACATTGGGTAAATTGCAAACAACCCCTTGTATTAAGAAAAATTGGCAAATTACCCCCCTATAAAAAAATATACTAAAAATACTCTCATATTTTAATAAATCATGCAATGAAGTCCCTTCAGAGCATGAGTGTAAGACACACGCCTGTGCATGCATCGGGACTTAAATTTCTATATATAAAAGATAATTATGCCCTTATTCATTAACTGTTGAATCTTCTTTTAAAAAATTAATGATTTATATCAAATCATATTATAATTTTTTAAAAAAATATATAAAACATATACAATATAATGTATTACCATATATAATGTGTATGCATATTATATATATGTGTATATATTATATACAAATGTATATATACAATTATATATAAATCACTATTCCAACCCACCGACCGCCAGCAACTGCTGCATGCAGTGATAAAAAAACAACAACAAAAAATCAAAATTAGCCATTGGCCGCCGTAGCTATATTGGCCATAGCGACTAGTGGCCAGATCTAGCCACAATGCTGCCATGGCAACTATGGCAACCTGTCAAGGTTGGCCATTTGGGGTGGGGCAGGGGGTCAGGTTTGGGATGGGAGGCGCGCATTGGCAGGGTGGGTGAGTAGAATTTTATATATTATATATATGATATTAATTAATTATATGTATATACTATCATATATGTATTATATATTATTATGTATTATATCATATGTGTATTATATTATATATTATTATGTATATTGGCATATATATGATAATAAATATAATTATCTTATAAAAAATAGATATGTATATAAATATATTATATATTTTTAATAAATATGTATAATCTCTAATTTGAAATGAATAATTAGAAAAAATATATAAATAAAAATTATTTAAATTTTATAGATAAATTTATATAAAAATAATGTTATTAAATAATTATATATATTATCATATATATGATAATAACATCATATGTACATATATATATATATATATCTTACAACAAAAATATATATATGTATAAAAATAAATTATATATTTTTTAATAAATATATAATATTTAATTTGTAGTGAATAATTAGAAAGAAAAAAATATATAAATAAAATTTATTTAAATTTTATAGATAAATTTATATATGTACATATATGTATTTAAGTATAAATAAAAAATAGGTTATATATTTTTATAAAATTTAAATTTTATTTAATTTAGAATGAATTAATTGAAAGAAAGATTAATATAATTGATAAGATAAATATAAAAGTGATTTAAATTTTGTAAATAAATTTATATATATTATAAAATAAAAATATATGAAATAATGAGAAATTTATATATGTATAAAGTGAGAAATATATGAAATAATGGAAGAAGAGAGAAATCAAAAACAAAAAGAAAAGAAAAGAATGAAAGAGAAGGAAAAAAACGATAATAAAAGGTTATTTAAATTGAATTGAAAATATATTAAATAATTAAGGATAAATTATCTTTTCATATTAAAATTATGTTAAATGGGCAGCAAATGAGAATGAGGACACAGTGTGCATAATTTTTTAAAACATTGAAAGGTATTTTGAATATTTATTTTTCATAGGGAGATTAATTGCCTATTTTTTGGAATACAGGTAGGTATTAACCCTTGAAACACCAGGCAACTAAGATGTCTCTTTGCTTATTTGTGCGCTGATCTCTTGAAGTTCGAATAAAGTTCTACCACAAGATGGGCACAAGACATATTCCTGATACCATTTTACACAGATAAAGTATATTGTGATTATTAGTCTTCAAGTAGATTGATCCCGTTTTGCTTTCTTATGCTGCTGTTACACTAACCATCTTTGTATTTCTCATTCTGCAGCCTTGCAGCAAATTGAAAGAAGTGTTTCTGAGGAAATCTAAGTCTTGATCTGGGGCTTCCACCATCTCCTAGACCATCTATCAGAAGGGTTCCCTCATTGATCCCAGCACCAATGACTAGTGGGGTGTTTGATAAACTTATTTAAAAGATTTTATAAATTCCTATATCATGCAAGATATTTTTGAAGTTTATAAAAAGTTATATCTTATTTTTAAATTAATTTATTGAAATGTTAGGATAATAAGATTTTGAAACTTATAAAACGGCAGAAATAACAGTTTGAAAATAAGATTAATATTTTCTTATTTTTTTTAAAAGAGTCTGTAAGATCTTTAATGTCTTATTTTGGAATCCTATAGACTTATTTTTTAAAAAAATTACCAAACATTTTGTAATATCATATAACTTATAAACATCTGATAAAATGTTTTGAAAAACTTACAAGCTCACCTAAACATTCTCTAAATCGTCTGTGCTGTTACATAGAGATAATGTTAGCAAATATATACAAAATGTGTAAATTTTGATTTAGCTGGTTTCTAAATACGAAATGTTAGCAAAGACATAAACTCTCTAATTCCCTTTTTAAATACGAAATGCCGGTACACAGAGCTGATTTCTGATTTCTGATTTAGCTGTGAATTTCTTTAGGAAACTGTATTAGTAGGAAGAAAAGGTTAGCATGTAAGATAGGCGCCTTGAGGATAGGTGATTATAGGAATTACATACCAAAAGTAACGGATCCTCAAAATACTGTCAGAAATTTACTTCACGTTACTCAAAAAACCTGCAACCACAAAGATTTTCAGCCGAAAAGAAATGGATTAAAATATACAAAAACATCCAAGAACTACCATATGATCAAATTTTCATAAATCAAAAAGTGAGCAGCTAAGGCAGAATCCGACGTCTTAGTGAGTTAAACTATGATAAACAACTGTTTTATGTTGCATTTTTTCTAAGTTAGGGCTACATTTCTCCACACCGAGGCCATAGCCATCTAAGGAAATTCCGTTCCTCTAACAGATGCCAAATATCCGGATAATTTTACTTTTCTTTTCTTTTCTTTTCTTTTCTTTTTCCTTCTTCAAAATCTGTCGGTACCATGGCGGGTTCAGTTAAGTACTTGAGGTTTGCAGTTTACCAAAAACTCCTGTTCTATTATCGGCCAGCTCCTCCCTAAAATATCATGCTGTGGATTAGAGGTGTAAACGAATTGAGGCGAGTTTGAATCTAAAAAGCTCAAACTCAGTTTGTCTATTAATTTGCGAACTCGAGCTTGAACTTGAACTTGGTAGAGCTTAAATAGCCAAATTCAAGCTCGACTTGTTAAATAGACAAAGGCTTGGGCAAGCCTTATCGAGCTCATAAGGCTTGTCTTATGGAAATAAAAGAGCTTGATTCATATAAGCTCGTATAAATTTGGATTAACTCACCTCAAAATAAAATCTATAATTATAAGCTTTTTAAAAATTTTGTTATTTTCCTAAAAAAATAAAATAAAATACTACTACTACTACTACTACTACTAATATTATTATTATTATTATTATTATTATTTTACTTATCTTTATGAACCTTATCATATGGGCTTAAACTATAACTATTTATAGCACTATTAATAAAGCACCTACCCCTTTTTTAGTGTGTTTTCAAATAATCTGCCTAAAATACCCTCACTTCTTTCTTTTAATTCTACTAACTAGAAATTATATAATAACTACCATTTATAACTCACATATTTTATGTCTACAATTACCAATTTATCATATTTTTTTAATTTTTATTTACAAAAAAGTTAAATAAATATATTAACATTATTAAAATAAATTTACATTATATAAAAATATTGTTATTATATAAAAACATATTATAAAAACTTTAGCACATACATTGAATGTGCCAAATTATCAGTATATATATATATATATATAAACTTGTTTAGGCTCGCAAACTTTTCAAGTCAAATATTATTAATTTCGACTCGACTTATTTGACTAATGAGCTCAAGCTCTAGCTCAAAAGAATCAAGCCAAATATGAGCTTTATTGAGTTAAACCCAAACTATTTGCGAATTGTTTCATCTTATTTATACCCTTATTGTGGATGGTTGTTATATTTAAAAAAAATAAAAATCCAATTTTACCCTTGGATTTTCTAGTTATTACCACTATAATATATAGAATATACATTTTAGTTATGTAAATAAAATAATAAATTTGAAAATATCATCCATTATATTTTCGAAAAGTCATCACTTTTTAATATTAGTAAAGTTGGATATCATAATTAATTTAGGTCTCTTTGTATAGAAAAAATTAACTTAAATCCCTTACTTTCTTTTAGAAAGTATGCATTTGAAAAGTTGTAAAAATTTATAATTATGGAAAAATATGACTACTTCTGATGTATAAAAATTGTATTACGCCATACTTTTTATATCATTAAGGACAATTGGAAGCTTAATGTTTGCTATTTTCCACTTTTTTCTGATGCCAATATGGTATTATCAAAATATCCTCACAAGATTTACATTTCGTTCTATCAATTTAATTGGCTATATATATTTTTTTAAGAGAAATGGTAAGGAATTTTATTAGATGGAATTCAAAGCTAAAGCTTGGGAAATTACATCAGTAGCAAAAGCGTGAGAAGAATGCAGAGAAGAAGCCATACTGCCAAATGATGAGCACATTTGCTAGCACCACGTCTAACATGACTGTAAGGAACAAGTGGTCAAATGTTGAAGATTAGCCCTAGCATCCGAGATAATGGGGCCTATAGCTGATAAATTTGCAGAAGGAAGCTGTAATGCCTGGACCACAGCAGGACAGTCCCCTTCGAAGCCAACTCGAGACCATGCAAATGTCACACACATCTCACTAGCAACTTTGGATGCCATCGCCTCAGCAGATTCAGGGTGCCAGCTGCACTTCAGGAATCTGGAGCTTCAAGCAAGACAATGTCCCATGTAGTTACGGGCAACAACACCTACACCTATGGACCGTGCCTCAGAGAAAACAGCCGCGTCAAAATTTATTTTGATGGTATCTGGAGGTGGAGTTCGCCATTGTGGCAGTGTGGTTACCATAGTAGTAGGAAACTGATAAAGTGTGGCCTGCCGAAATCTAACCTTAAAGTTCTGGGCGAAACATGCTGTGTCAAGTGGAGATCAAGACTTAGCATTAAAATGGGCACTATTCCGCCTATACCAAATGCTCCAACAACAAGTGAGAAACAAAGCAAAACCATCTGGATCCATCTCTTTAGAAATTTTATAAAACCAATGGTAGACAGATCATGCGGTAAAGTTAATAGCAACCGGAGGTAAAGGGGTGAGCGCCCAGACTTATGGAGCAAAATGACAATGGAGAAGGCAATGTAAAGTATCCTCAGCAACATTATCGCAAATGGGACAGAAGGGGTTATCAGCAACTCTTTTGAGGTGCAACGCAGCTTGTGTGGGAAGGAGATCACGGGCTGCGCGCCAGGCAAAGTGTTTGACCTTTGAAGGGATGTTAGAATTCCAGATAAACGAAAAATCAAGCTCACTATTTTGGCTATTGGATCCTCGACTGGTCTCTTGAGTTCGGCAGTTAGTAGAAACAGCCAGATGGTATGCTGTTCGGACAGAAAAAATGCCAGTCTTTGTGTGGTGCCATACAACCACATCATTATTAGTGTTGCCTCCAAGTGGTATAGACAGGATGCTTTCGGAGTCAGGAGCTAAAAAAGCCTGAAGCACCAAGTCTCGATTCCACGTACCAGTTGAATGATCAATCAAAGTGGAAACAAATGAGTCAGCAGGTAGAACATTTGGAGGTGAAAAGACTCGAAAAGTTGATGCATGGGGATGCCATCTATCATGCCAAATGTGCACCTGAGTCCCATTGCCGATTCGTGAGTCCTGCCCGAAGAAGTTTTAAAGATTCCCAAATCCCTCACCAGGAGAAGGATGGAGAGGAACCTAAGGGGGCGTGAATGACTTCACAATCCGGGAAATATTTGATTGTGAAATATTTCGATTTGAATACTTTGGTGAAAAGAGAGTTGGGTTTGAAAGAATATAAGGGTTCAAAAGGGTAATAAACTCGAAAGAGTTAAGCAATAAGACAAAGAATAAACTGGAAGTTCCAAATGTAACAGAAATTCCAGTGAGAGCAGAAATATAAATAAATGAGACAAAATATTTATAGTGGTTCAACAAGCCCACTCCACTACTTAAGCCAAAGGACTTAGGATTTTGAACCAGCAAATATGATTAGTAAGGTAATAAGAACAAGTACAACCAGCAGTGCTAACTTCTCTTGACCTTACAAACATAAAGCAGAATACTAAAGTACTGGGTTTTTTAGGAGTGAAGAGTAATGGAGTATTCCTAACAACTCTTAAAGCACTAACTGCTCATATATTAGAGATACTACTTGTTTAAATAGTAGTCTTTGAGATCTTCCAGAATTGATGCCACAATTTGCTCCTTGAATGCTCTAACCGTAATATACCAAGTGTGCAACTACCTCAGATGATGCAATGATATTATACCAAAAATAGTTTTGGTTCTTCAGATGGAAAATTCAGATTTGCAGCACAAATTGACGACTTAACTTAATCACATTGGACAAAATTGAAAACTATCATATAATTTTGAATTTTCATGGCATAATCAAAAAATTGTTTTAGGAAACAATCCTAACAATCTCCCCCATTTTGATGATGACATTCTGTTGTTCTCCCCCTGTCTAAATATGTTGTAGCATGGATCAAATTCAAACTGTTAAAGCAAGCATACACATTTTTCTCCCCCTGCTTGAGACAATTTAAGACCTAAAAAGGACAAGGATACATATCTTTAAGTACATAACTTGAAGGCGTTGTCCAAGTAAAGATGTCTAAGCATAAAAGACAAAAATATGTATGCTTAAAGGTAAAAGGAACCAAAAAAACTTGAAAAAATAGTTGTAAGCATGAGTAGCAAGGCATTAGTACATTAGTTTCAAAAGTAGCAGCAAAACATCAGTCTTATGCTGGTATAACCATCAAGTAGAGTATCAGAAAAAAATTTAGCCATTAACAAAAACTTAGCAATTAGTCCTCCCCCTTACCATCAAAAAGCTTAAGGACTACGAGAACGTTTGCGGAGGGAAAAACAATGATCCTTGATTTCAGCTTGAAGATCATCGATTTTGCTTTTGCACCTACGAAATTTGTTTCAATTGTGCTAATGAACTTAGAAAGTTTGGTTTTAAGTCTATCAACAGAGGATGTAATATTCTAAACAATGAGAAGAAGAAGAGGCTCGAGAGCATCTAGTGGTGTATTTTTGCATTTAGAGGTGATGCTTTTAGAGGCGACGGAGTTAAATTCTTGAACAAAGGGATCAGAGACATATGGGGGCTTTTGCTAAGGTTGAAACGAGTGGTATGCCGTGGAGCAGAGGGAATAGTAGCAGAGTTGCAAGTTCCCTTGAACCATATCCCAGCCTCTCCAATTTGAATCTGCATTTTCTTGAGACTGGGTAGGTCTACTACTTTTCGTTCACTTGGTTCCTTAGCCTAAGGTAATGGAAGAAAGATATTTTCAGAATGAAGAATATGGGTAAGTAGCATGTAGTATGGCAAGTTTTTGGAGGTATAGCGAAGGGCGTAGATCATGTCATGCAGGATAACGTAGCCAATGTTTATAAGCTACCCAATGACTACCATGTACAGAAGAAAAATTGATAGGTGATTCATGTCAGTAATGTAACCCCCACTGGTAGAGGAACCAAAGAGTATAGGGTGCATGATAAGGCGATGGAGGAAGATGTAGTTAATAGGAAGAAGTTTTATTGCAAAACCCACGGCTAATTTAGGAGATTTCCCAACCATGAATAACTGCTTAGCATGATAAGATTGAAACATTCAAGGGGACACCATTCGCCATAAGCAAAAAATTATATACCAGGATATAGAAGCCTAAGAAAATAATTGATATTCTCAATAGTAAGGCAAACAGTAGTACCAAGGACATTTGATTTAAGAGAGGAGGCAACAGTTTCATTACCTTCATTCACAATGAGATTAGCGTAAAAAAGACAAACCAGTAAAGGATAGGCAGTCTCATCAATCTGTATCATATATTTCCACCTCATTTGTTCAATTTATTTTAGAGTAAAAGATGGAGAAATATCTGAGAAGTCTATTGGGCATCCACAGTTGAGTTTTCTAACCATAATATTTGTGGAGAAGAAGTTTTTGGCATAGTGGTTGGGAAATTTGAGGGATGTGGGTACAGTCGAGAAGTCCCAGTGATTGAATGAGGAATCTATGAAGAAATGAGAGAGATAAGGTAAGGAAAGTGAAGGATGAAAAGATACAGGGGCCAAGGGAGAAGAGGATGGTAGAGGCAAAGGGTGAACATTTTTTAGGTTTTGGCAGAAGATGGAATGCAAGGGGATAGAGGTGAGTCCTCCGAGTCAGATGCGTAGTCCACGAGTTTTGGGGAAGGTGAGATAGGATCACTATCCATTGAGGATGAAATGGAAGAGCACTAATGGGATAGGAGTTTTACCATAGGAAAAGAATGTGGTTAAAGAGGTAGAAGAGAGGACTTAGGAAAATGAGAGGTTTTGTATTAGTTTTTGTGCAGGAGAGACAAATAGTTTCAATT
>JACGDI010005289.1:26264-55826 GCA_014898725.1 Jacaranda copaia | reverse complement strand
AGGCATTAGCCCCTATTTTGTAATGGGTCCTCAGTTCTGTGTGCTTTTTGCTGTCAATTGAATTGCTGGGCTTGAAGTGGCTCAGTAATTTGGAGGCCATTTCGTTTTCATTTTCAACATTTTCAAAATTTGAAAAGGTCGTTTAGAGAGAATGAGTTGAAAATGAGTTTGTATTTGGATAAGTTATCTGAAAAGTAATAATTTTACATGGTTTAATAAGTTGTGAGGGGAGAGAGATGGTGATAGTGAAAATAGAGGGAATATATGCAAGTTATTAGGAGAAGATATATAGGTTGTTTGGGAATATTTTTTGAAATGAGTTGGAATTTTTGTGAAAATGATGAGAAGTTGTTGATAATTCATTTTCAAATAGTGAAAATGGATTAAAATTGAACCAATGGGGCCTTGGATTCTATTGGAAGTATTTCAGATTTAATGGTAAAAGGAGAAGTGAGAATGTACTTTAGTTCGATAATGTGTTTTGAGATAACAATTCAGCTTTAGGAGAATGAACATTGTTCTAGCATTTTGTTGTAGAGGGCCTATGTTTAATTACAATGTTCTTTTAATTATTATTATTTGCTTTTCAAAATAGAAACTCTTTCTCAGTGAATTTGTTGTTGTGGTGTCGGCATATGATTATAGTTTTACTATGGCAGTGTTGGGTTGCTGCCTCAATCTTGAAACAAGAAGTTGATGAGAGGGAATCACTTATGCTAGCAAAACAGCATCTGAATTATCAATGCACAGAAGAGCAAGTATGCTCAGTTTATTCAAAGATGCAATCCCTGAAGAGGATATATTTGCAGTGTTCTATGAAGACTATTGACTTAAGCAGAGATTGCTTGTTAGCTGAAGAAGCCATCAGCAAAGAAACATTTACTGTTAATGAGGGGGTGTCGCCCTGTTCATCATTTAAACTGAAAATTTTGAAAATGAACATTGGAGAAAATTCTAATTGTGAAGAGCATTATGAAGGCCAGATCCTTTTACATCAGAAGCCAGTGCTGAAGAATAAAGGAACTGACAGTGAAATTGATAGCATGATGGAACAAATACAGAAAAAATGTCACAAGCGGGTGAAGAAACTGATTCGGAAACAACAGGCTGAAATTCAGGAGTTCCATCAAATTTGTGAGGCAAAGAGATTGGAACTGGAGATAGATCATAACTTGGAGTCAGCCATTATTCGGCCTCAGCAAGAATGGATAAACTCCATCTATTGGATTGTAATTTTGCAAAGAAAATGGCAGATAACAATCTCCTAAAAGGCATGCTGCTTAAAGATCTTGAGGCAAAGCAATTAGCTGCAAAGAATGAGGAGAGACAAAAGGCAGCTAACTGGCAGGCTGAAGCAAAAGCCTGCAGCTCTGGTGAACTAAGGGCTTTCTATGGAACACCATCACTTGGTTTACAATCAGAGGAAGATGCTGGTTGTTCTCGGTCAAGTACACATATCCTTGGCACTAGGGATGTAGTTCACATTAGAAGGGAGCATCTGGAGGATAAAAATCCAAGTAAAACTGTGTGTATGCAAGGGAGTGATGTGGCACCATCTGACACATCTGTTAGTGCACCAGCTGAGGAAGTAGGCTGTAGTGCTCCTATTGGAACTTCAAGTAATTTGGTTTGCATTGATCCACCAAATGAAGTGGGGGTAACTTTCTCAGAGAGATTATCATTAGCTGTGGTTGAGCAGCTTAATCAATCAAAGCATTTTAGTACTGGGGCAATTACTTCTGGGAGCCTGCCTGCTTCTGGAGAAAGAGTTTCTGATGAAATGCGATCAGTTGAATTGAACAAAAAGGTTCTGCCAGAGTTGCCTGCAACTGTCCCTAATAATATTGTGTATCATGTTAACCCTGTGAAATTTAGTAATGCTTCTGATAGAGGGTATGATAGAGGGGGGATAATTGGTTTACCTGATGCTTTGATGAACCAAAGAGATGTAACTGAGGAGGTCACTTGTGTTGGTTTACCTTTAATAGGAAAAATATTAAAACCTTCAGAGAAAACCAAAGCTTCCCAAAATCATTGTGGCTTGTCGCCACTCCAAGTATGCGCCTTTTCCCTCACTATGCCAATTACAGATGCTCTGAAGTGTCTTTGTGTTAAAAACACTTGAATTTTGGTTCATTAAAAGTTAGACAGTTTTAATATTGTGTAATTTTCCTTTACCATGGGATTCAACAAAATGTTTTGGAAAGGTGATGTTCTCTTAGAATCTATTGCATATGCATCTTATTTCGAGGCCTTAATGCTAAATTCATCTGGAAGTGATTGACCATCCAACTTCCCCATTTTCCCTTTGATTTTATGTGTGTGCTAGTTTCTTTTATATATTCTTGAGGATTTTATAAGTAATGTTGGTGGAATAAGTAGTGAAGTTGTGATGTAGGTGCCAGAAGGTCTGATTCACAAAAATTTGGAGTCTGCTGAACTGCAAGACCAAGGTGCACCAGCTTTGGAAGAGCAAAATACTTTTTGCTTTGAAGTTGCGCCAGAGATAGAAAGCCAAACTACTTCACAGATTGTAGTTGCAACCTCAGAGCTCATTGGTACTGTAGCTCCTGTACACTCCAGCATAGAACTGCGGGACCAAAATGCATCAGTTGTAGAAGATCATGGTACTTTGCAGATTGAAGTTGTAAACTCGAAACTAGTTGGCACTGTAACCCGTCTGGAGTGTAATGTCGAAGTACAGTCAATTGAGAATTCTGAGAAGCTACATCTCGTGTCAATTGATGTATCTCCAAGCTGCAACTAGTCTCTGGGCATTGAAGTTGAATGTCAAAGCCATGATCTGGGAAAAAACTGCTATCAGACTGCCGGAACTGCAGAGATTGAAGTGCTTACACATGAATCTGCTTCTCAAATACAAGAAAATTTGGAGATACAGATCAATAACCCTGGATCTGTTAGTGGAGTTGCCTCTGGAATAAGTATTGAGCTCTCAGCCTCTTCCCCAAATAATGTGGTTATGTCACAAGCGGTGATGAGTGCAATTGAACTTCCAAATCAAGATTTGCTGCAGCTGGAACTGGATGTGGGCCATCTTTATGGATCTTGCTTCCTTTTCCCCAAACCTAATGATCAAGTCGCTTCTTGGAATTGTCCATCTTTGGTTGTTGAACCACTTGAAAATGAATTGGAAAAGATTTGTAAAGAAGTTGAGCAATTGGAGAAAAGCCATGGAGCCATGGTCGGTATCTGAATTTCTTCTTCATATTATTCAATTTCTAGTTTTTGCCTTGTTTCTGACAGGGCCCTTTCTCTTCAAACAGATTGCGTGTATGAAATCTGATAGTGAGAAGGAGATACAGGAAATTATTACTCAAATACATAATAAATACGAGGTGAAACTTCAGGATGCTGAAGCGGAATTCAGATTGAGAAAGAATGGACTTGACAAGAATCAGAACAAAGTTCTCATGAATAAAATGTTGGCTGAAGCTTTCAGTTCTAGGTGCTTGGATCTCATGTCTTCTGGGCTACCAGGAATGCAGCAAGTTATATTGTTTATTGGAAATACCTATTGAGAAATGCAATTTTTTTTCTAGTGCAGAATATCTGCACCTACACGAGCTCACAAAATGAATTTGGAATTTTCTTGAGATGTTAAATATCCTTGAGATCCATCATTATTTTGTCTGTAAATCACTGACTGAAGGCTCTCTTTCTTTCATTCTTTCACCCTACACCTCTGGTGAAGTGGGTGGGGATATGTTTTTGTTGGGGAATAAAGTTTCTCCATGAGATTGGCACCAAGAGTGGATTGGGAATACCCTGCTTATAATAGAGTGCAGAAATGTAGCATCAGGAAAATCTTTCGTATATTAAATATTTAGAGCAGGATACACACTAAATTATAATAGCATGCAGAAATTGAATGGAACTGAATAGGAGCAAGCAAATATAGGGGGAAAAAAGAGAAGAAAATTAAGTAATGGGGGAGGATAAATGCTTCAAGTGTCTTCTACAATCAATACTTCCATTCTACAGCTACCAAGAAATTTGGTTACCAAGTCATGAGAAGAAAACTACTCCACAAAACAAAAATATTGATTTTTTGAAATATCTCTGCCTATAACTAATGCAGGAAATATAGCATGCGGAAACTTGTTTGAATATTTAATCATTAGACCAAGTTAAGACATAGTTTTAAAAGATCTACCAATACATGACCGGATGGCCATTCACATTAAGCTGAGCCACTCTCCTTAGTTGTGTTTTCATTTATTTTCTGCTTCTTTTGCTAACAGAGTGCATTACTGTTGAGATGATTGATTAAAGAATTAGACAATCAAAGTATTCTTTGTCACAAACTCACTTACTTTGCTTTGAATTGTTACAAGTATCCTAAGAATTATCCTTATATAAAAATAGTTTGTTCTCTTGTATCGTGTGTATTTGTGATGGTAATTTCACTATGTTTATATTTAATTAGTGCTTCTTTTTGTTGATCTGTGTTGAGAGAGTCCTCACTGTAAAGATTAATATTGATTTGGACTGCATCGATGCCATGATGACATGCCTAGGATTTTTCACCTTGAACTGTATTCTGGTACTTTCATATGCCAGAGTCTTGAAGTTTCACAAAAAGTAAAGAAAAGAAGCATATTTGCTGTTGAATCTGGTCTGCCATGGGAATTGTGGATGAAAAGCTTTGCAACAAAAAGACACATGAAGTATAATCATATATAGCACACAACATTGCAGCCATGTAATGGTACAAATTTCAGTTGCTAATTATAATGAATTCCTGCTCATTATATATTGGTGGCAGCTCAGGTTTGATTAATGCAACATCATCTTTCCTGTATATTTTGTATAAGCTTCAAGTGAGCCAATTTTGCTCAAAAGAGAAAAGAAAACTTTGTAAAATCAGGCCAAATATAATGAGAGGCATACATGTGTGATGCAGATAAATCTTTATTGTTGCCACTGTTGCAAAAGTGACTCTGGCTTAGACTTTGAATTTCGTCACCTGCTGCATTTAGTTATCTCATATCATTTCTTTTTTACCAACCTTGGGAAAGTTCTAGAACTTCCTCCCAAAATTGATCGAACTCCTGACCTTTCTGGTTTCTTATGCTATGGCATTTGTATGTAACATGCACTTACAAACATAAGGTAGTGCTGGAATAATGCTGTTTTTTCTGGCAGGTATTCCATACCGTTGCTTGCAGCACCTGCATCAGCTATCACTGCAAAATTCTGTGCGACTTTCCCCTGGGGCTTCAGTTTGCCAACCTGCTCCCAGCCTGCAAATAGGAAGTCCAACTATACAGCCCATGCAGCAGCTATCACTGCCGCATTCTACAAGGTTTTGCCCTGTTGCCTGTCCAACTATACAAGCCACACATCAGCTACCACAGCCTCACGCTACAAGATTTTGCCCCATCCCATCTCAATTTTGCAGCTTCACCCATATAAACTGTGCAATATGCAGAGGCTCTCTCCTCCAGAGCCCCAGTCATCAGTGCCATCAGTCATGGAAGTAAACTCCATTTTGGTGGGGAGATTCGTTCTTCAGCTGCATCTGTTCAAGATTTTAGACCTGCTGCAGCCTTATCCTTGCCTCCTGCCACTTTACCGTCAATCTCATGACGTCCCCCACAACAACTGCCATCTTCCCAGCCTTTACAGCAACCTCCATCAGCACTAAGGCTGCCTCAAGGTGGACAACCAGCTCTGCATAATCCATCTCTATCAGTGCTAGATTGCTCTGACACAGAGAATTGACCTTGTGTTCCAAGGTTTCCTATTTCTTCACCTTTACCTGAAATCTGTTCAATTTTCGGTTCGCTAGAACCATCTTACTTGGAAACACTAAGTAATGGACAGGGTAATCAGACTGCTTATGCTGTAGCAACAGATGATGTTTGCTTATCCGATGATGGCTAGCTTTACTATGGTGTTCTGTAATTAAATAGGAAGATTGGTCTATTTTATAGTTAAATAAATTGTAATTAAATAGGAAGATGGGCGACTGATATTGAAACAGCCAAGCTTACTTATTACTCTTTGCTGTTCTTGGCCGGACAGATGCGGCTAACTCGTGGTGTCATGGATGCTTTTATGCATGGTAATGAAACGCAATGTGTGACAAGGGAAACAAGATATTTTTGTCAATGTTTTTCTTTGCAGGAAATGGTCTGTTTTTAGGTGAGTTGGGCTAAATTTGTAGACCTGATGCCTGGCCACTATTGGGTTGGGCTGGATCCTATGGTCCAGGTATATATTGAAATAGTTCATTGCTTTTCGTTGTATATAGGCTTAACAACTTTGACAGAAATCTATTACTCCTGAAGTATAGAACGTATCACTAAAATCTCTTACGGAAAAAATTCTAAATGTATAAAATTTTAAGACTTTTTTTGTAATGTTTAGGTTGGATATTTGAAAAATGGAAGATGTCAAAATAGGTTTCGGTGAGCCTTTATCTCGTCTAAATTCAACCCATTGGCACATGTGGAGAAAATATTGTCATTACTGATTATCCATAAAAAATAGGAGAAACACTAAAATGGCCAGGGGGGTTTTTGCATTTCTCATTTGGGTCGCATAGACCCACGAATTTCGACCGTTAAATTAATAGAATTCACCTTGTTTATTTTCATGCAATTTTGAATTGTTTGTACTCTCTCCTTATATCACTTGTCTTTATTATCTCTATATTTTACCAATTTTGCAAACTGAATAAATTACTGACTTAAATATCAAATGATTTTTATTTTTTGGTGGCCTTAATACGCGTTTTATATTCAATATCAAAAATAGCTCCAGATCGAAATCAATTGGATCCCGATCCGCGAATTTGGTCGGAGTTATTTTTAGAGGATGACTTCCGAATTCGCCCCACTCATAATGCTTGATTCTTATCGAAATGCTCTCATAGCTTTTGGGGATGACAACGTACAACATGCATAGCCTTAGATTGGATAAAACATTTAAAAAAAAAGGAAAAAAAGAAAAGAAATACCCTATCAACCTGTTATGAGAAGAACCTGGAAGGGTTTTGGAATGGTTGGTTGTTTACCAAAAGCACTATTGGCGGAGTTGGTATTTGGTTTTCTGATTGCGTTCGGCAGCTTCAGTGGTCATTTACTTAAGTTAGCAAGTGGGATGGAGTAATAAATTGGTGGTTGGGGTTCATTCTTTTACTTTTTCTGGTGCATACAACTAAAAAGTAACCCATTTATTAGCTAAAAAGTTTCAAAAAGTATAAAAATAGCTAATTTCTTCAGGTGAATATTTCAACTAATTTTTAAAGAAGTTGAATTTGATGCATCCGATCTCTTTGCAATTCCCAAATTGGACTTGATCTCCTCTCCACTGTCCAAATTGGAAGTTTTGACCAGCTATTAACTTGTCCTTTTTCTTGATTTACGGAGTACAATAAAAATTTTGGGAAAATCAAGTAACTTAAGATAAGATTTTCTTTTCTCTTCTCTTCTTTTCTTTTCTTTTCTTTTATTTGTTTGGGAGTGTGGTGGGGATCTTGCTATTATGAGATTTGACTATTTGGGCATGCATTTGTTGTGTTTCTTGATTTCTAGGTGAGGATTACACCAAAAGTCGTCTAATTTTAGGATGAATTGTTATATTTAATTTATTCAAGATATTTGAGTCGAAAATATTTAAAGAGTGAAAATTTTAATTGTAGCAGTGAGTCAATAGCAATGCACTCTAATTATTAAATAATAATTCATAAAAATTTGATGGATATAAATTGGGGATCATGATAAAATATATATTTCGTCACTCAATCAGATTGTGGATGAATATTTAAGCACAATGCATGCTTCTATTTTTTTTCCCTCAAGCTAAAAATTTTGGTGATAGGATATTGTTTGGCTACTCAAATGATGATACCACTAGTAAATTTGGTTTTTTAGTCCATAACTCAAGCAAAACATATATTAACAACCAAAACATATTGACAAAGTACCACATTTGGTAATTGGTATGAAAAAATACTCCATATAGTTGAGATAATTTTTCCCAAATGTTACTAAGCAATAAAAGAGTACTTCTTGCCACAATGTTCTACTATTGTCAATTTGACTCCCCTCTCTCTCAATTTCTTGAAACTCCACTCAAAATCTTTGGAGCAATAAATTTTGACAACTAGCTAAGGCATCTAGGTATTTTGACTTTTTGGGCACTCAATTTCATGCATCTACCTATCATTTTGCCCACTTTGTCCGCCAATCATTTTGCCCCACTCTATGTATGTATGTATGTATGTATGTATGTATGTATGACAGCCTGTGGGACTTCCAATTAAAGCTTCATCAACTGGCAATTTCTCTCCTACCCATCATATGTTAGGTAATTGAGCATTCAAAGATTTATTTTCCCTTTGCTTTCCATCCACCTCTCACATTCCAAGAATTTCCCACTTAGGGCACATTAAATGTCAAGACTCCCACTATATCAGGGCCATCTTCACTTTAGTTTTAGCATTGAAGGTATATTAGTAAAATTATAAGAAAAGGCAGTGCAAGCTATTAAAATAAAATTTTGTGTATAATAATATAATACATAAATTTTAATATTACAAATATCGTCATTAATAATAGAATTTTTTGAGCAAGCGCGTTTTTGTGAATTAAAAATTCATAATATTTATCCTTGTATGATTGATTTCAAGAGAAATCCCTAGATCCTAATTCGGACAACATTAAATGATTAAAAAAAATTATGCTGATTAATTAATTAATTTTAGTAAAATGATTTGAAATATATAAATTCTGTGATACATTAAAAAAAAAAGAAGTATTATTTGTAATTTAAGAATAAGACATTTTTGTATCATGGCCTCTAATTGCTGCAAAAGAACACTTAATTCACCCAAATATAATAGCAGAGTCACACATATCATATAAAGTAAATATAAAACACAAGCCCTTTTTACTTTTTATACTACTTGATGTTTGGTTTTACCGAAAAAAAATATTAAGAATTTTTTATCTTGAATTTTAATGGAAAAAATATTTTTTTGAGAAAAGCTCTGTCATACTTTAGATCACATCACTTTATATTTTGTTGTTTTTTTTTTATATTTTTCAAGTTTCTTTTCTCTTTTCTCATTCATCTTTTTATCCAAACATAGGATTAATCCAACTTACTGAATCCTACCTACTAGAGACATGACATAACACATCTTAAATTGGGCTCAAATCAATCTTGCTATGAAGTGTGATATGAACTGGTCATGGACCCAAGATAATGGTGTTCCTTTTAACTGCTTTTGAGGCCACAAATGTTGCCAACTTTTAGAGGTTTGAAGACTGTGGCAGGGGACAAAAACATCAGATGATGTTTTTTGGATTTATACGCATAAGCATTTCAGATGATGTTTTACTATTTTATTTTGATGACTCAGTAACCCATTTTATTTAATTAATCTGATCTTTTGTTTAAATTTTTTTATTTTTATACTATCAGGGGTCTTTTAATCTAATATATCAGAATGATTTAGAATTCTTGTATCAAATTCAGATCTTTCCATCAAAACATAGCCAAAGTAAGTTGCTTAATTTTTATTTTTTTAATTTTTACACGTCACGTGCATAAAGAATTTTTTGAAATTTAAATTTTGAATTTCATATATTTATAAATATTATAACAATTTCATTTGATCAATCGAAGCACTGGGATCAGCAAATATACTTGTGGTTAGTACGCGGATGCGGATGGTAAGTATCATTATGGCATCCCATGTGTACCACTACTTCCTTGCATTCTTCCATTCTAACCGTGTCTTCCCCATTTCCACTTGAATTATTTCTTTTTCTCAATAATTTTTTCCCCTGTTATTCCTTTGGATCAGTTAAATCCAACACGAATACAATCCAAACTCAATTTTTATCTGATTATCAAATTGTGGAAACGAAGGGTTTTGGATAGAACCATGTGTACCGAAACTGTATGTCAAATGGCAGCCTTATAAATATTTTCGTTATTATGGACACGTGATATTGAGCAATTGATGAAGTAGTATTACTTTCACACTTATATATGTGAGGTTTGAAATTCAAACTCGTTCAAAATATACACGTGCATGCGTATATAAATAAAAAAATGTACCGATATGTAATTATATCTTATTATTTATTTTGTATTTTCTCTTTTTAGCAGTACTCACCTCCTTTTTCTACCTACTATCTTGGTGTAGAGGGTTTTTGATCGGGAATTCAAAGCAACCTTGGTTTGTCTGTGTTATCGGGCCTTGATCGAGTGCTTGACTCTGATTTATTTAAGACCTTTCTAGTATTTAACCATCTCGTTTTTCTGTCTATTAACTTGGCATGGAGGATTTTTTACCAGAAAATCAAAACAATTCTAATTTTGCTTGTGTTATTGAGTCTTAATCAGTGTTTGACGCCGATCCATCTAAGAACTAGCACAATCCTATTCTAAATAGAAACAATTTCTCAAACTTACGTCATTTATATTTTAGCTAAGATAGATTCAAAAAATTAATAGTTTTTTCAAAATTGTATATATTAAAAATTATGCGACACGCATAAAATATGTAATATCCACTTAGGACCCTTTGGTTTTATTTTCATTCTCATTTTTCATTTCTATCATTTTTAAAATTTGAAAAAATAGTTAGTAAAAATTGAATGGAAAATGAATTTACATTTGGATAGTTATTGAAAAAATAATGATTATATAGGGTTTAGTAGGTTGCAGGTGAAGATAGATACTAATAATAAATTAGAGAGAGAAGATATATAGATTTTTGAAAAATATAATTTAAAAAATAAAAATAATATCAGATGAAAATGTATACAAAGTAATATATTTTAATTTTAAAATAATAAAAAAAATGTAAAATGTCAATTTGAAGATGTCAAACATGAGAAATGTCGCAAGCTTTTATTGCCATTAATTATTAATAATGATCAGAAAATTAGTCAATGTCGTAATATTTGTAATTGCTACGGGGAAAACTAACAATAGAAAAGTCAGTTGGATGAAACCTTCTGAGCTCTGAATATTTCTCAATAAAGAGTAGTCTAATACATAGTCAACGGTTAGCTTTTTTTAAAATTAATTGAAACATTACCACATTTATGTATATGTGAATCTTATAGTAATTCTATCATAATATAATTGAGTAAGCAGTAAAATTTTCCAGTTAAATCTAATCAACTGAACTGATAGTTTCATTTAACCTTTATTTCAAAAAATACTTTGATGTACTTTTGTTTTTTCAAAGTATAATAAACAAAAAATTCTTTTCTATTAATTGATATTGTTCTATTAAATTGTCATTGAGTTTTGAAGATAGAGGTAAAGGTAAGTGAATATTTTTATTAAAAATAATTTAAAATAATAAATACATAATTTTATTTTTTTTGTTGGCTGTTTGGGGGGGGATGTTGTGGATTTTTGGCTTGTGCATATAGCTGGCTAGCTCAAATTGTGGGGCCAATGGATGATGATGTAATTGGTAAAATGTGAGCATGGGTCTCACAAATGTTGCATGTTCCACATTTTTTGCCTACACAAAGACTCCGTTGATGGTCATCTATAAGTACCACTATAAAAATTCATAGGATTCGAGAGCATACCATGGTTCTAATGGTGACGGGCACCAAATGCACCTAAATTTTTTTATTTAAAAAAAAAAAGCTCAAGTTGTGGATTTTTTGGTGCCCCACCATATTTTGGTTGGGGGTGGGCGGGGGATGGCGCACATGGTCGACAGAGTGTGGTATGGTCCTGCAAAAGTTCACCACCGTCCTTAAATTCAAGTCATGAAATGTCCGTGAGAATCATTATATAGGTTAGGTCCTTTTCTGGTAGTGTTTACTTAGGACAATCACTATGTACCTACTTGTGTGTGTATACATATAAAACCTCATGTGGGATTATTTATATTTAACAGAATAATTGACTTAAAGTGCAGGTTTTATTTAAATAAAGTTCAATGTTTTAACTCCACTAATTGATTAAATTGACATTTGGCATTAATAAGGGGTGTTTGCATGAATTTGTACTTTTTAGATATGATTAATTTTATATATTATGGGGAAAATAGCTAGAAGTAACTGACTGGAAGATTAATAAAAGAAATGGAATGAAAATGTTTGGTAAAAAATATATTGTGCTTGAAGTTTTTTGATAAATTATAGATTATATATATTTTTTAAATTTAGAGTTTTAAAAAAATTAATAAAGAAAAAATTCTTAAATATAACTTACAAATATTTACTAAAAAGTTAAAAATTGAAAAAAGTATATCTAAAAGTGCTTTCAACTTCAACTCTATTTTAATTTATTCAAATGGATGCGTAAGTAAAAACACGTGCACAAAATACTCTCTGCCTACTTTTTTAAAATAAACATAAAATATAAATTTGTCACTGATTCAAATTTTAACATCATATGAACATAAAATCCATAGCTACTTATAAATTTCACTGGATTTAGCCCATTAACTAGATTGTAACTCAAAATAAATAGATAAATATAAAATCAATTCATACAAAATTTATTGAAGATTTGGAATTGATAATTCAAATTATGTATCTCATTCACATGCTATCCTATTTCTATAAAATCCATTTTCAAATCTAAATATTGCATTTTTTAAATACACATCGCATTGGTGAGTTTTTTATACTTAAAATTTCATCTAAAATTTAAATTTTTAGTTGTGAAATATATTGAATTTGAATTATTTCATACAACAAAAAGTATACATTTCCACCAATTTCCTAATGTGGATTCAACTTTGTAATTAGATATTCTTCACATCTTATGTTAATTGTTAGATTCTAGATTTGTCAAGCATCAAATAGTAATAAGAGCCCAAGCGACAAGATTAACGTCTCAAAATTCTATGCAATTAGTAAGAGGTTTTGGATTTGAGTTTCCCCTACCCGTGGCAATTAGAATATTTGGCATTAACCTTTTTTCTTCTTCTTTGATTTAGAATTACTAATTGTATTGGATTACTTCTAAATTTTTATATATCAAATTATGTAATCGATCGTTGGCCTTAGAAGAATATATAAAATACAAAGTACTAACAACATGATTGAAATGGATTAGTAAATTGGGAGTGGATGAGTATTTGTAGGTCCATTTTTAAGCATATGCTTAGTATAATTCAAGGATAAAAATTCTCATTCCTATAAAAATGTTTAAAAGTGTGAGTTTACTTTCTTTTCGAAGTTTGTTATTTGCATTATTTTTAAATCGTTACAAAGAAATTCTACATCTACCTGTCTTTGTTTGTTTCTCTGAATCTTCTCCATTAGTAGAGTGGCATCTTCTCCTTCAAGTGCTCCATCAACGTGTTAAATTCCTACTAGAATCTTTAATATAGAAAAAGAAAAACAATATTTATGAACAAATAATTTTTAACTCAAAGATTGTCTACTAAAGGTAAATTAATCATTCAAAATAATTTCATTTTGTTTCTATCAATCATTGCTAATTATCAATCATAACATAAATATAAAAAAAAAATTATATTCCATTCTTTTCTCATTTTTTAGACAAAACTTAAACCTATACCATTCTTTTCCAATATTCCTTCCATTCAATTCATTCCTTCACAATTTCAATATTCCAATCAAACCGCTTAACAAACCTACACGAGTACAACTTTGTTAGGAATTCTATTCCCCTAAAATTTAGGGTTTTGGGTCAATTAATTAGGTCCACTTGTTGGCTGAAATAAATTTTCTGATGCCCTATACTTTTCATGAGTACGTTTTGATTTTTAGAGCATAGTCCTTGTTGAACAATTATGACAATGACTTTGTACCCAATAGATTTAATGAAAAATGAATTTATTAGTCGCTAACAGAGAATAAAGCTCATTTTTTGCTCCCTACAATCCGCTGATTAGTGTTGCAGCATTCAGATTCCACACGCAATTTTGTTGCTTTAATTCCTTGAAAAAAAGGTCTTATATTTATTTCTAAATGAAATAAGCTAATTATTAAACTTTCTGGTCAAATTTGTATTCTATTTTAACCTGTGCTATATTTCAAGTTATAATTTTATTGAGAAAAAAACATTGAGTTACTGTAATCAGAACCATCAATATCAGGTGGGACTTGGGAGTTTCATGATTTGAGGAATTTTTCAAAAAAAAAAAAGATCAAATCCACTTAAAAATATAAGTCAAATACCTACGCTGGCGAACTTTAAATTTCTAGGGGCTAAAAGGTTTTCAAAGTTGTTTCATCATCTTAGCCACAAATGGCGTGGAAGGATAAGCCAATCTTTGTCGCCAAATTGCTTGCCCCAAACACACAAATTCCAAATTGTGGGCAATAATGTAATATCTTAATATCGTCAACTTCATAGTGAGACTAAGAAGAGATGTAATCCAGAGTTCGAGCTTGCTTTGTGCAATGTCCCATCTCATGTGGATTGAACATTGAAAAAATAAATTTCATATAAGTTTTGATAAAAAAATTCATATGCATCAATTAAATATTCCTTTTAAATAAGTTGATTGTAGCTTAAATTTAAAATGCACACAATAGATTTTGAGGCAATTCTATATAATGCGTAATTGAATTTGATATTAGTAAAATTTTCATCTTTTAAATTACAATTTCTGTAAAATAACATTAAAGATGCTGAGATTTCTCTTTGTTAAGATTCTTTAATACTTAAGTTCAAATATATATATATATATATATATATATTATTAGAGAGACAATAAAAATATGTTAGGATCATATCAAAAAGTGTGCCTCCTGCTTTTGAGATATAATTATGTATTTATATTTTCTAATTATTTAATTTCCGTAGGAAGCTCTTCTCCTCTAGAAAATAAAATATTGACATGACATATCTATTTATTCAAAAAAAATTTCTAATTTTCACCAATTATAAATATTCACTATTTTAGACTTGTCTCACCATCATATATACAATTCAATTTACTCTTATCTTGACTCATCAAATTTGTATACATTAACATGTTAAGACTTGATCTTAATATATCAATTGAATGTCCATATAATTTATCTGCATATTATTATATATTTAATTCAAACTATATTCACATAACTGATATATAACATCTCGATACTTTAAATAATACAATTGATATTTTTTCTAGAAAAAAGAAAACTCTTGACGTGGTTCTCATTATTTATTTTTTTAGTGCATTTTGTCAAAGTGTAGCTTTGATCATAAATAATTTTTATATGCCATTAAGTAGGCTAATTCAATGGCACAGATGGTCGTGGACTCGTGATGTTGTCATCTTTTCTGATTATTACTATATCAATAACCATAAAGCTAAAGCGGCACGGCAACTACTTCTCAATTCCAACCAACATGCGGCATTTGGTTGAGAAATCTACCCCAATTTATTTCTTACCAAATCAATTTGGTTTGGCCGGAAAAACTTCAATTTTGAATTAGTTAGACCTAGAGCTTACTTGTTCTCCCTCCCTGTTTTTTGTTTTTGTTTTGTTTCAACGATCCAATCAAGTTATGAATTACTTTATTGAAAAAAAAAATGCCTAAGTGATAAAGTTTGAGGGTTGCAAGTGGCATATAGATCAAGAGCTCGAACCCTAATTAATTTATGATGTACATGTGTATAAGAATAAAAGAAAAGTTTGAGAGTTACACTCAGAAAATTTTATATTTAAGTTTTACTTACTGTGCATTAGTATGTTCAATAATTATAAATCATATTTCACATCAAAGAAATTGAAAATTTGAAAACTGTTTATAAGTTGTATCAACTTTTCACCTATTAGTATGCATTTTTATCAAAAGAGAAAA
Source organism: Jacaranda copaia (assembly GCA_014898725.1). Taxonomy (NCBI): domain Eukaryota; kingdom Viridiplantae; phylum Streptophyta; class Magnoliopsida; order Lamiales; family Bignoniaceae; genus Jacaranda; species Jacaranda copaia. The sequence goes on along the minus strand of JACGDI010005289.1, from coordinate 40,034 downwards.
ATCCACAACAGATGTTGATAGAATAATATTTTGTAAAATTAAACTCTCTGCAATAAATGTCAAACAAGATAATTCTTAGAGTTGGGGCTACCAAGAATGTTCATATGACTATTCAAATTTAAAAAAGAAAAAAACCTTACGTGATTTGGATTCATCTTAAACAATTTTATTTTTCGGCGCCAATTATTTTTGACAAGAATAGTTACTTATCATTTTTAGTTAAAAAAATGTCAAAGTCATTTTCCAAGTTATTTTTCTCTTTCTTTTGGGCACAATTTGTCAAACTTCAGCTTAAATACTTGTACTTCTTGTCCCAAATTTGACCCAACTGTAGGTTATATCAGCCGAATAAGGATTTGACCATGGACAAAGGTTTGATTTTTAGGATACACTTAGATGTCCTATATTAAGTATTCATTATCAGCCGCAGTTTAAATGCTCTAATCTACCCTTTTTGACCTTAGCCTTTCAACCGCGCCAACAATGATACAAACTACACTTTGATTTTGACTTGAGAACAGAAAGAAACAAACAGCAAACAATAACCCCAGTGACGGTCATGAAAAGTAACTAGAGATCCAAGGGCAAACATGGAACTTGGAAACTCTCATTATCCATACAGAATAAAAAAGGAAAGTTGTTTACACTTACAAGTAAAAAAATTTTTATTGTCATATTAAAATTTGATTTATCAAAAATAACTCTATAGAGAATGATAGCTCCTCTCTTTTTTTATGCATTAAAATTTTATTATCCATAACTCTGTTCTCTTTATTTATTTTTTTAAAATAATTAAAAATTATTTTATATATGCAGAGACAGTATGTCTAGACGATTAGTTCAATCGTAAAAAATAATTGATTTTATACACATACTTATTGATGGGTTCTTTCTTTTATTAAGACATGGCACCTTAATTTTTGTTACCAAATACAGCAACATATATCCATGGGCTTTGAACACGCAGCTGGATAACATTTCATTTTTTTTTCTTTTTCTTTTTAACAAGAATAACTAATCCTCTTATTTATGGGTAAGTTTAAACTATCATATCTTTATTTAATAGTTGCATTTTTTTTTTTGCTTTTGTTTATTTGAGTAATACAAGTGCAACGTATTGACTAAACGGACAAATTATGAAGTATTGTCTCAACTTTAGTAAGAATACATAATTCTTATGTATGCGTTTGTAAAAATTTCTATATATACACTACGTTAATTTTTAGATGGTAAGTGAACTTTAGTATAAAGATCTTTTCATTGGCTAAAGATTTTTTTTACATCAATACAACTATAATAGATATGAAATATCTAATTTTATACTCATACTAAGAAATTGATGTACATAAGCTCGAATATGGGGTTCTTTTTCTGTCACCCTAGTTCTAAGATATTTTTTTAGACAAAAAAATCAAACTAGTATGGTTTCTGGGATAATATTTGAAAGGGATCTGGTCATTATTACTAATATTGTGGCTATTTGTAGAAATGATAGTTTTATGCCTTTTCCCGTGTCTACTTTTTTTTTTTTTATTTATACACACGCACACATTAGGAGTTCGTTTAGGTTCGAACTCCTGATCTCCCACATTATGTGGGAGACTTATGCCAGTGGGCTACAAGCCACTTGGCTTTCCCGTGTCTACTTAATGTTGGGAGATTATGATAATATTTGATCTTTTTCTATGTTGAAGAATTAAAAGACTTGAGATTTAGACGTAAAATTCTCTCTTTCTCCTCTCTAAGCATTTTTTAGGACAAAACGCCTTTTCAATTTATACCACAAAATAATATTTTGACATAATTGAGTCTCTATGAATGACATTAGATCTGATAATCATTAATATTATTAAAAATTCTTTTAATCCACAAATGATAAGGGTTTTCCCAAAAGTCCTCCATGAAAATTCTCTAGTACGCCTTAGTTTATTGTTATTTTTATTTTTCCTTCCAGTAGGCCTTAGTTATTTGCCTTGAGATTCAGAAATTATTCATTAATACTTCCCGAGTACCGAAAGCCCCAAAGTCTAAAGTCCAAACCTCTGCCAGGGTCAAAATTCCTCCAATCCCAACAAATTATTAATGTACACTGCCAATCCACAACTTTCCACTTTTGCCCTTCCCCCCAACCCCCACCCCACCTTCCCCACAAGTATACACAGGTACATACATAATCACATAATATAAATATGGTTTGTCGAAACGTAAAGCCATTGGTTACCGTGTTCAAAGAGAACCCACAAACCCAAAAACCGGAGAGAAAAAGTGAACAAAGAAAAAAACAAACTAATACTCCAAACAATCTGTCTGAGCTCAAAGAACAAGCTCACATGGAGATCTGTTCTTTCTATGGAATGTTGCCCATTTCATCATTTCTCTAGTTCCGAAGAAGAAAATTTCCATTATATATATGCATGCATATCTACATCTGTATTCCTGATTTCTGTATCTATATGTGCAAGCATAGCTCTTGAATTGTTGAGGAAAATGGGTGGGAGCAAATGGATGAAAGTGAAGATGGCTCTCGGGTTGAAGCTGAACTCGTGTCTTTACGTGCCAAGAACAGTTGAGGATTCTCCGTCGCTGACGCTGCCGCCGGCTGCCGCGAGGTTTTCTGACGCCGTCTCGTTGTCCCCGACGCCGCCTCGGGATTCAGATCATCGTGTGCGAATGCCTACCACCCCGACGCCGTCTTCCTCCGGCCTCCTTTTGCCTAAACACTCCTCCAAATCTAGCAAGGTAAAAAATTGGAGTATATGTTTTTATCAAGAAATTACATTTGTTTTGCTATTGTTTTCTTTATTTTTTTTTTACATGCATGGTTCCCATATTGAGTTTGATACTTGAATCTTGACCGGGTTCTTGTTTTCTTGGAATTTTGTTAATTTTTTCTAAACTGTTATTTGTACTAATATTATGATGACTTCTTCTTCAACTTGTGGCTAATCAGTTTTTCAGCTCTTCATAAGTCTTGAATTCTGCTTTGAGATGGGGCTTTCATGAATCTTAATGGGTTCATTTTGAAACTATATTCTATTCTTGAGGACATAAGAATTACTTTATCAGATATTTGACTAAAGGGCAGAGGAAAGCAAAATGTTTTTGTTATTGATTCTCACTTCATATAAATTTACTGATAATCATTTTCATCCTCTAACATACTCTTTTTCTTTGCCTGTTCTAGAATTTTTCTTCCAAAAAAAAAGAAGAAAAAAAAAAGGGAAAATAGTGGTTGCATTCTGATTGGGTCATTGGCTGAATTTGTTTAAATGGTGTTTCTGTCAAGTGGGGCAGAGGAATAGGGCACGATGATGATAATGGAGCTAATAAGTGTGTACAAATATATGCATATGAACTGTCAGAGATGGGCCTGTATTGTGATGTAGTTTTCATTTTCTATATGGTGATGTGGGGATAAAGTGGGTGGAGTCCCTTTTGATAGCAACTACATCTGCCCTTATTATAAAAGCCCAAAAGGGTAGCAACAGTGAAATCTTTCCTTTTCCCTCTTGCCCTTCTCCGAGAGGAAAAAGAAAGTGCTTTTCTTGGTCAGCAACATAACTGTTCCACACACATGACAATACTCATTTGCCCATTTCTCACCCCTTTTTATGAATACTATCTTCAACTTGACCATTGATTGAGAGCTTTCATGCAATAAAATTTCATCAAAGTAAGGCCAAAGGGTTGTAAAGTGAATGACAAATCTTATAGTGACTAATGATTTCTACTTCTTTTGATACATGATGCGCTTTAAATCATTTCTTACAATTCTTAATGCCTCGAAAGCTTCATTATTAGTTTTTAGAGCCTGCTTATTGCCCTTTATGTTTTAAAAGTTAGAGACTGGGGGTTTTATTAAATCTCCTTTACCTATGTGTGCTGCATTGCTGTGTTTTGACTACCCATGATTGACTTTATTGATTGGCTGACCATCTTTTTTAACATTTTATCTCGAGTTTGTCTGAATTATTTTTTATATCTTGGATTCTTGAAAATCTATGATACATGTCTTGACTGTAAGAGTCTCTACATTATCTACCGTCGCACCAATGTCAATATTGTGGAAGGGAGATGTAGGGCCAATACTTTATAGTATACAGTGTTCATATATATTTGATGGCCAACTAATCGATGCAGTTGTCCAGCTGAGAAAATGTGACTTCTGAAATAAAGGATTTTATGGATACACTCTTTTTGGGACCACTTTCAAACTAAAGCTAATTTGCAGGTAGCAATTGTTGTTTGGTTGAGCTGATTTTGTGTTTTGCCCCTGATAATCAATTGAAAATGTACAAGTCTGCTGTAAGGTCCATATGGTTTGAAACTGTATCCATCACATGCTACTAAGTGGCAGAGATGGTTTTGAGAAACTCCCTATGCATCACTAATTTTTGCTGAATACTGTTTGAGATTAACTAATATGTCATTGGTTGCTAATAAACTTGAAATTCATTACATCATGGCAGAGCAGCTTAAAACCAACATTGGTATATGGCACTAAGAAAATTAAAAATGACGGAAATATACTTCCCCACCTCAGATTTTTTAATATAATGGAGAAATAATTGGCATGAACAAGGTTGTTTGTATTTATTAACAAAGTTGAACCCTGACCAAGATTACTTATATTATGCCTTTATGCTTATGTTTAAGTTCTCCATCAGCATTCTTATTCTGAATTGCTGCAACTGTAATTTGATTTCCATATTTTGTCTCCCCCCCTCCCAACCCCCCGCAGAGGATTTGTGCAATATGCTTGGCAAACATGAAGCCTGGCAGTGGCCATGCCATTTTCACTGCAGAATGCTCACACTCATTTCATTTCCATTGTATTGCATCTAATGTGAAGCATGGAAAACAAAGTTGTCCTGTTTGCCGAGCAAAATGGAAAGAAATTCCCTTCCAGAGTCCTGCCACTGATATATCTCATGAAAGGATAAACAATGTGACCTGGTCTCGAGATGATGCCTGGATGGCGGCTGTAAGACAGATCCCTTCCCCACGAGCAGACGTCAATCGGCATGTCGCTTCCCTTTTTCATGCTGCAGAACCTGGTGTATTTAATGATGATGATGAAGTTGCTACTCACCAACCCTGTGTCCCCTCAAATAGTTCATCTAGTAACAATATTCATGACGACCACCAGTTTACTGGACCAGTTGAAGTTATAACATATCCTGAAGTTTCTGCAGTTCCAAAATCAAAATCCCATAATAACTTTACGATTCTTATTCATCTCAAAGCTCCAGTTACCACAGGGCTACAAAATTCTGATATTGATGGAAGAGCAGGTTTGCCATTTATATATCAAACTTCCCGTGCTCCAGTTGATCTTGTCACAGTGCTTGATGTCAGTGGCAGCATGGCCGGTACCAAGCTCGCCTTGCTTAAGCGTGCAATGGGGTTCGTAATTCAAAACTTAGGTCCTTCAGACAGGCTCTCGGTGATTGCCTTCTCCTCCACAGCACGTCGTCTCTTCCCTCTTCGCAGGATGACTGACACTGGACGGCATGAAGCGCTACAAGCCGTCAATTCTCTAAGCTCAAATGGTGGAACAAACATAGCAGAGGGCCTGAGGAAGGGAGCCAAGGTGATGACTGACCGCAAGTGGAAAAATCCCGTTAGCAGCATTATATTGTTATCTGATGGACAAGACACATACACCATTAGCAGTCCTAACAGTGGCAACACCCGTTCTGATTATCAGTCATTACTCCCAGTTTCCATGCATCGCAATAGTACTTCTGGTCTCCATATGCCTGTACATGCATTTGGATTTGGTGCAGATCATGATGCAGTCTCGATGCATTCAATTTCTGAAACTTCTGGAGGAACATTTTCTTTTATAGAGGCTGAGAGCGTGATTCAAGATGCTTTTGCACAGTGCATTGGGGGGCTTTTAAGCGTTGTTGTACAGGAATTAAAAGTGGAAATTGAGTGCATCAATCCATTGCTGCAGCTTACTTCAGTAAAATCTGGAAGCTACAAAACTATTTTCACCTCTGATAAAAGGAAAGGCAGTATTGAAGTTGGAGATCTATATGCTGAAGAAGAAAGAGATTTTCTAGTAACAACCGATATTCCAATGGACGAATCCAGTGACGAAATGTCAGCTCTAAAGGTGAGATGTATTTACAAGCATCCCATTTCTAAGAATTTGGTCACTCTGGATTCAGCAAGTGAGGTAAAAATTCAACGGGTGGAGGTAACTGGACCACTGGTGGTGTCAATGGAAGTGGACAAGCAGCTGAATAGACTGAGGTCTGCAGAAGTGATGGCAGAAGCTAGGGCTGCTGCCGAACAGGGTGATTTAACTTGTGCTGTTTCTCTCCTAGAGAACTTCCGCAAACAATTATCAGAAACCGTCTCAGCACAAGCAGGAGACAGATTGTGTGTTGCATTGGATGCTGAATTACGTGAAATGCAAGAGAGAATGGCCAACCGACATGTTTATGAAACATCCGGGAGGGCCTATGTATTGTCTGGGTTGAGCTCACATTCTTGGCAGAGGGCAACTGCAAGAGGGGACTCGACTGATAGTTCAAGCCTTGTGCAGGCTTACCAGACACCGTCTATGGTCGACATGGTAAATTTGTCACAGACTATGGTTTTTGGTAGTCCATCACCACGACCCATGATTAGGCCAACACGATCTTTCCAGGCACGGCTGCAGCCGAGGTGATACTTGTCTGCTAAACCCCGAAGATTGTTCTATCTCAAATGCCTCATTAATTTGTTATTCATTGTTACATTCTGAAATTTTTGTTGTTTTCGACAATTTTGGGGTGGGGTTTCAATAAAAACACAAAAAAAGGAAAAAAAAAAAAGGAAAGAAAAGAACTCTGAGTGCATTTAAGTTCAGGGGTATATTCACTTCAAATGTACATGAGAAAGATGAAGGTGGGGAGTTAGGATTTTCAGTGTCAATACTGTGCCTTGTACATAAAGAGAAGATGTTTTTTCTCTTTGAAAGGAGATGGGGTATAGCCTTTTTGCTGCAAAATCTGTCATTGAATTCCTTTGATGATCCTATATACTGTCAATTTCATTAATCGTCTTTTCAACGAACTATTGATTTATATATCAGAAGCTTTTGTGATATTAGCAATGACAAGAGTTGAATATGGTTGTTGATTATCTTGTTAGAGTTTTTCTGCTTTACTCTTTTAATGTCAAAAGTCATCTTGTCTGAAAGATAATTTTGAACTCTGATGGCCTAGGACTAGTACAGAAATTTTAAACAATGAGAAGTAAATTCTGTTTAGCATATGACTATGTTTTGTTTATTTGTCTGGTAAATATTAAACCCCAAGCATAAGCTGTGGTTGAGTGTATTATCTGCCTGATATTTCTTAAATCATAAGTATCATACTGTGGATGTTACATTTGTCTTCTACACTCTCCCAACTCAGAGGGTGTTTGGATTGATGTCGATTTTCAGTGAACTTTTAAATTTCTTAAGAGTTTAACTTCAATGTTCTATAGCAATTTGTGAAAATTTTGTAAGGGGAGTGAGAAATTTTTAATTTATTTTTAAGACTAAAAAAAAATTAATTTGATTATACAAGTTATTTCATTTTCGTTTATAGTATTTTATAAATTTCATGAATTTATTTTATTTAAAAGTATAGAGCTTTTGTTAATATAAAATCAAAAATCTTATAAGTTTCAATATTTTATTAAATATTTTAAATAAATTTAGTTAAATACTTTTTTTTGGGGTGGGGGTGGGGGGTGGGATTTAGTCAAAATTATTTACAAAAAATGTATAAGTTCATAAATGTTATATGATGTTTTTAAAATTTATGTAGTTTATAAAGTGTTGATATTTGCATTTTAGTAATTAATATGATTTTAAAACGAAAGAAATTTATTTTGAATTTTAAAATAAATTATGTACTCTTACACCTTGTTTTTTACATTTTCCCACAACTGTAACGCCCCAATTTCTAGAATATTAATTTAAGTTGATTGAAATTTAATTTATTAAAGTTGGGTAAAAATATTGGGAATTGGAGAATTTAATTGTAAAAAGAGGACTTAATTGTTAAAAATTATAAAATTTAGGGGGTCAATTTGAGAAAAGTGAAAGCTTAAGGGGTTCAAAATAATTAAATTTGGATTAGTTGCCTAAGAATAGAAATTTTGGAGGTCAATGCACAAGAGTTGGAAGTTAGAGGACCAAATTGAAATCCAAGGACCAAAATGAAGGCGGTTAAGGAGTTTTGAGGTGAAAAATGGGACGGTCAGAAAGTTTGGGACTGAATTGAAAGGTCTGAAAAATAAGTTTATATATATATGATTGAGGACGAAACTTTTGCAAATTCTCAAAAATGACCCAACAGCTTCCCCACCGGTGAATCGCTAGAAAATGACCACCAAACTTGAAACTAAAAACATGGTTGACTTCCTCTACCTAAGAGGAGCACAATCATACCAACTTTGACAAAAAATAATTAGTGAAACGGTCGGAAAAGGGACTGATGGCAGAGCTCAATGGAAAGTGGTTGTGCTTTGATAGGTTTTGGTCGCAGGGTCATGGGCAGAGAGGTGGTGATGCTAATTTTGGGTTTTAATTGGTTGGTGGCGCGCGACGGCTAGTAGGGTTCATTACGACTTCAAATGGCCAATTAATTGGCCTATTGTGGTCAGAATTGGAAATTGCTTTGGGGTTTTTGTTCATTACTTTGAGACACACCTAGTAGTAGTGGCAATTCCCATCTATGGCGGCGTTGTGTGGAATTGATTTTGAGCAGCCTATTCAAAATACAGTACTGGACTCATTTGAACTAGTTCTGGCTTAAAATTGGATCTCGATATGATCCAATTTGGGTAAATTTCATGTCAAATGTTATATTTAATTGATTTTTACGATTCTAGTTAAATTGTATTAAATAAAAATTTGTAAACTATAGTTTGAGTTAGGTCAACAATTTGATTTTTGTATGTGTTGAACTAAGAATTAACTACAAGATTCAAACTTGGTGAGTTAGGAAATAGACTATATTTATGCATGTGGACCTAACAACATGTCAGGTTGTTAATTGGACAAGATTATGCCCCAAATCAAAAATAAAGTTATGTGAATATTGGAGCAAAATAAATTATCGAATTTTGACCAAATAGACCCAAGAAAGCCTAGTTGATTTGAAAGGTTGGACCCTCATCATGTACTTAGAATAAGTAAAGTGGTTGATGGAGCATGTTGATGGTAGTTTGAGAATTGAGTTGATCTGGGACAGTTAAAACACTAAGACAATAAAGTGGGAATGGTTGAGCTTGAGTCGGTAAAATCTCGTGTGATATTGAAGTATCATATAGTTGAAAGATTAAGGCTAATTGAGATAAGAGATAAGTGAACTCGGGTATCAGAATAACCCTAAGATTAATAAAAACGCTAACTATATTTACAATTAAGATTCAGATAATTGATAGAACCATAACTCGAGTTACCTTTATGACAGTTCTCAGGCTGACTGGGAAGCTAGGACTTGAGTGACCATGATTAGAAATTCCTCTTTTATCAAGTGAGCTTATACTTACTAGTATGAGATTCTTTATTGGGGAAAGAACCTATATACTTGCTATTATATCCTGATTGTTGTTCCTTTTCAATTTATATGTTGAAAGTAGTACTCTTCATCACCCTTCTATGCTAAGCACTTTTGTTGATTGTAATTGCTATGGCTTTATCTAAGATTGATGATTGTGTTGAGAAAGCTAAAAAGTGATTTTTAAATATATGTTTTATCGCCATGCTTTCTTGAAAACTAACTTTGTGTTGAGTTAGTTTTTATAGTAATATGGCAACTTGGTATGCTATTTAAAATGTTGGCTTTGAAATATATCTACTGTCGTAGCCATGACCGTTTCATAGAAATGGGTCAAAACTATTTGAGCATCTGAATTTCAACTGTCATGGTGTAGTGACGTGTTATAAAAATGATGTTGAGCACTGATTATTGATACTGAACTAATTACTGATACTCTTGGGGGTAGGCCCTGGGATTGGCTTGGGCTGGACCGGGCAGAACAAACCGATGATGACCAACCCCTATTGACACCCTGCTGATTACCTCTGGCTCTGTAGTCAGCTGGATGTTGTTGGCTATAGGGGGGATGAGGCATGTAGCTAGCCATACCTACTAGTTATAGTACATTATCCGAGTTGATCACTCGAGAATTTGGAAGGAAAAGTATTTTTGTATTTTCGAAAGTGGAGGGATAAAGTAGCAGAATTGCCAACAGCTTCTTTTACTTGAAAATGTTCACCGAGTTGTAATTGATATTCTTGGTGCTTATACTTTGAATCTCTAATGTTTGACAAAAGTAAATGATTGTTCAACTGCCACATCAACCTTTTTGGTCATAATTGAAATTTAAACTCCCATGAGAGACAATGAATTTTGTGAGGTCTTATCACTGGTATAGGATGGTGGTGAGATGGACCATCCTTAAATTTGACTAAAATCTTCTCTCACAATTTTTGAAAGTATTTATACTTCTGCTTAACTCTATATTTGTGAAATTGTCACTTTATAAGTCATTCGAACTTACATTGTTTTATTATTTATTTCATTCTTTAACCCAGATAAGTTCGAGCAGCAAAGATAGATTAAACCCGACAATACATGAGGTAATGAGGGTGATAAAAGTGCTAAGTGCTAGTCAGGATATTTTGATTTAGAATTAAATGCTCAATGGATGTTGTTGTAGGAATTAATTACTTTGGACCTTCGAGAAATGTATTTTTGTTATTCATAAGAATTGTGGTACAAGGTAGGCAACACCTTGTTTAGAAACAGGCGTCTGCCAGCCTAGGTGTTACAACAAAAAACTCTAACCAACCAAATTATTACAAAGAAAAATATACATTCTCCCACATCATTGCCAAAATGCAGAACTCCCCCATCCCACCCCCAACAGAGAGAGAGAGAGAGAGAGAGAGAGAGAGAGTATTCCTTTCCCAAATATATTATAACTTTATGTATAATAATCATATGATGATTACATATACCTTACAAATTCAATTGTTGCAAATTAGGTTGGGTTTTGGACCCTTAGCCCAATAGACATCCATATTTGAATGGATCTTATCTACATTTAAAAGGAATTACAGTTCTTGTTGGATTAGAACTATTCTTTGTGAAGAGATGTGAATAAATAATACCCATCCATATATAGGGGTGGCAATTTTTGACAAAACGTGATAATACGATATGAACCGACATAATATTATTGGGTTTGGGTTGGGGGTTATTAAGTTGGGTTGATATTGGGTCGACCCAATAAAGAAATGAAAATTGTGGGTTGGTTTGGGTTACATAATAATAACTCTATATTTTTTGTATTTTTAAGTAATGACTAATTATTTTTGAACAATTTAATTTTAGATTGATTTGTAAGAATTAATGATTATTATTTACTAAGTAAATCTTCACAACTTGGTGATGTTGGGATAATTATTAATCATCGAATGGGACAAATTAAACTTCTTTACTGGAATTCGACTTCATTGTTGTTAAAATTAAGTTGCGCAAAACTTTTGGTTTAGCATAAAAAATTATATATTATTGATGTTGTAGAGAAAATTAAATGAAGTTCAATTATCAAATTGCTCTATGGTACCAAAGTTGGGCCGCTAGAGTATAATATTGACTTTTTCTAAATTTGTTGCATAAATTGATTTTTTTCAAAATCTTGATATAAATTAATTATTTTATTAAGATTCTAATTGAACATAAAATGTATAGATTTTTTAGATGAATTATTAATGAAAAATAATCATATACTAAAATGAGTTGGATTCGGGTTGATACGAAAACTTTTAGGTTGGGCACGGGTTGAGGTTTATGGGTTGAGTGCTTATTAGGTTGGCTTTGGGTTGAGCAAAATTTTATGATATTCCTATTTCAACCCAACACAAAACAACTAAACACAATATGATTGCCACCCCTATCCATATCTAGAAGGATAATTGTCCATTGCGTGGGATAAGTTATAAGTATTATCTATATCTCCTTTTGATATTCCTAGTTGGATTGGATTCTTGGAAGACTCACTTATAAATAGGCTCTTCCCAAAAGTTTTACACACAACTTGAGTATTCACTCTCTCCATATACTTCCTCTATATTCTTCTCTCTTAATCTTTCTTGGAGCATTATCAAATTGTCTTCTAGCATTTAAGGTATGTAAGTTTGTGGAAGCTTTGGTAGCAATCCTAAGAGGCAAGTAGAGATTGAGAAAGTCACTCGACATTAAAAGAACGTGGAGTCTATACTTGGGAGATGATCGAATCAAGAAACTTGGAGTCTATGGCATGTAAGCGAGCTTCGACTAAGGATGGTATTCGTAAAACTTTCACTGATTAAAAGGTAATATTGAACCTTCCATTTGATTCTATATGAATTAAATAATTGTTTGTGTGCAATTATTTTCAATAGTGGTATCAGAGCCAATAGGGCTCATTCTTCCCTATTGATTTGATCAAATTCCATAAAACTATTTTATGCTTAAAGTTTATAATTTTTGAAAGCATGAAATATTTACATGAATTTTCACCTTATGTAAATCTAGGCATATGTATCATGTGGTTAAATTTTGGTGATAAATACAAAAGTAGTTTGAGAGAAAATAGAACCTAAGATTGAGATTTGTTTTTTTTTTAAATTAAAAATTTCGAATCTAAATTCTTATTATTGTTGTAAGTTGTTTAGATTATCTCATGGAGCCTTGAAAGAGGTTCAAAATGATTACTCATCAAAAATAAATTTGAAATGAGATAGATATGATTTTTTTTTTGAAATTTTAGCCTGAAAATTGAATTCCCGGGTGAAAATTGTTTGACTAAAATAGAATCTATTTTGTGACAATTATTATAATGTTTATATCATATTATGGAATGTGATAAATTATTCAAAAGAATAGGTTATGCACCTAGAACGAGCATATGATAAGACATATATACTTTCCTTAACCCAATTATTTTAATTAATTTCATTGGGAAATAATCAAAAAAAAATTTTGGGATATTTGTGCATAAAGGTTGGATGCAAATATATATAGGTTAAAATTATGTTTATGTATGTATATGTAATGATATGCTCTATCTTCATGTGTGATTGATCATTAGATGAATTGCTCTACAATATATTTATGAATTGCATGCTCTATTGCAACTCTATAATTATTTATATGGTGCAATTGAGATTGTATAAATGGGATATGTTATAATATGCATGCGTGGACATTAACATTTGGGGGGCTCAAGTAAATCGAGCTTTTATTATTTTGATTATTTAATCATGAATTATTATTCATGGGAGAGAGTTATGACAATGATCGTATCCCTAATTTTATTATGATTAGATTCATGTAATAGTTCTTAAATCAATGTAATATTTTAATATTTTAAGGCATGCATTTATTAGATCAATTTATTTTGGGACTATATTCAATCAATTCTTTTAAGGGGGATATTGTTGTTACTCACTATCATGCTAAATTTTCTCATCATGAAATATCAAATGTCAATGTAGCTTAAGTGGTTTTATTATTATTTTTTATATATTTACATGATAGCATGCATATTTATTTAGACCTTGTCATTTTATTCAGGGTCAGTAAATTTTTATTATTCCTTTTAACTTAGTGGGAGATATTACTAGCCTAAGTTGTGAAATTTTCGATTTCGCTAGGTATAGGGGAGTTATAATTAATTCACTTAGATCTAAAATAAAATATTAGTTAGTACTTGATATGGGAT
>JACGDI010005289.1:8992-21096 GCA_014898725.1 Jacaranda copaia | reverse complement strand
AGAATTCTTTTTCCCACCATAGTAATAAAAACAAGATATTTGATTGAGATCATAAGCATCATGTGCCATGTGGATCTCATTTGAGATTTTGGCTTGAGAATTTCATTTTTTAAATAGATATTCATTCTAGACTTTGTGATTTTGATGATAATAATTAATGAAGTTAGAGTAAAAGGACCATTTTACCTTTTAATCTTAGCTAAAATACTCATACAGGAAAGGATCCACATCTCTTTACCCGAGTCGGGGTATGACTTGAAGGAGCCCAACCCAATTTAAGCTATGACTCGAATCACTAATCGTAGATCAAATATGGATTTAATGCACAGTAACTTGCCACTTTGATCTATATAGACATAGATAGTTCAACACCTATAAAAGGAAAACCTTACATAGTATTAGGTCATGTCATCTTCACACATCTTTACTTGAGTTCTTAACCTTACTTTTGAGCTTTTATTTGATTACTTCAGTAACACACTAACTTAGGCATCAGAGGACCTTAGCTAAGGGCAATCTCAGCTAGCCTGACATGTGTTCTTATGGTTTGGTTGGAGATCCAAATTACTAGTGTGGAGCTAATCCGAGTCGAGGTCAAGATCGAGATTTGGGTCTATTTAGAAAATTGAGTTTGAGATCTAGACACAAAATCCTAAACCGCATCAATTGTTGCCATCTGTGGGAACTCTGATCTGATTCACTAGCAATAAAAGCAAACAGTTAGCCTTGGAAAGAACTTTAGGATAAACAATGGATGCTTCAATCCCCGTATCTCTGATGTCTCTATCACCATCTATCTCACCCATAGCTACCACACCCACCATCATAACACCTCAAAATACTCAAATAGAGCTGTGGCAATAAACATTGACATAAGACCCCAGTAGTGTGCCAGTCATGCAACCAAGCGAAGGGGATCAAGAGTGGTTGGTCTTTGAAATGAGCCAAAAGTTTTGGGAGGAGCATGAATGCAGAGCTCGAGTTGTAGCGGTAGCACTTGTTCAAGTGGCTTTGTCTTCAGTGAATAAACCCCTATTCCAGGATAGGAGATCAAGTCTCTCGTTAGCTAAAGGCGTGTGAGGATTAAGAATTTAAAGAGGTGAGGGGATGGAAGATTCAAATGAGGTGGGAAGCAAGGCTATTTGGCGACCAAGTTGCCTACCCAATGTTTACAAAAGAGAAAAAGTGTCAAGGTTGGAACTGCTAACATTAAATTGGGATGATCCCATTCATAAGAGACCCCAACCATCACTTTCAAGAGAAGAAGTTAATGAGATCAATGACCAAGTTGAATAGTTGAGTAGAAAGATAAATGAACTCAAGAAGAAAGGGAACTCAACATTAAAAAAAGAGCTCCTTATTCTCTTCAGAAATATTAGTTGAGTCAGTGGCTTCACACTTCTAGCTCCCGGATTTTCCAAAGTATGATAGGAGCATGGACCTGTAGAAACAAGTGATAACCTTTGAGAATATCATGAACATGTATGGACAATCTAATGCTATGAATGCCTAGATCTTTATGAAGACACTAAGTGGAAGAGCCCAGGAATAGTTCATGGGGCAAGTTCTTGAGACAATCATGTCATATGACTAGCTCATAAAAAAGTTCATGTACCAGTTCGTTAGTAAGAAAAAAGCTGAGAGGTCGGCTACTTATTTGTTAACCATACGATAGCGAAAAGATGAGACCTTGAGGAGGTTCATGAATAGGTTCAATAATGAGATGTTTGAGGTGCAAGAGCTACACATTGACATGATCACAAGCATTCTCATTCATAAGCTTAAGAAAGGACCTTTTGCATCGGCTCTAACCAAGGAGCCCCTATAGAGATGGAATAATTAATAGAGATGGCACAATGCTATACTCATGAGGAAGAGGTATGTAACACCTTAATTTTGGGATTATAAATTTAAGTTGATCAAAATTAAATGAAAACAAGTTTAGGTAGAAACGTAGGAATTGAAGAATTTAATTCTAATAAGAAAATGACTTGATTGTTTAAAATTATAAAGTTTAGAGGGTCAATGTGATTTAAATGAAAGCTTAAGGACTTTAAAATAAGTTAGTTTGGACTAATTAACTGGAACTAAGAATGTTAAGGGGTTAATATGTAAGAAATAGAAGTTAACAGATTTAATTGATGTCCAGGGACTAAAGTGAAGACAGTTAAAACCTAAAGAGGTCTAACTGAAGTGGGAGAAAACCTTTCGGGTCAATCTGAAAAGGTTGAAATGTATGTTTATATATATATAAGATTAAGGATAGAATTTCTTCAAATTCTTAAAATCGACCCAACCCTACCTCAACGGTGAATTACTGAAAAATGGCCATGAAACATGGAACTAATACCATATTTGGCTTCGTCCCATCAAAGAGAACACAACCATATAAAAGACATCATGAAACAACTGAATATATCACTGGAATTTGAAGCAAACGGTAGACAAGTAAAGGGTTAGCAGTTTTGCTATTGGAAAGTAGTTATGTATGGGTGGGTTTTGGTCGTGAGAAGGTAGGTAGGTTGGTGATGGTTCCAATTTTAGGTTTTGACTTGCAATAGTGGAAGAATTAACTGTGATGGTCAATGGTAGGGGTTAAGGTTTTGCCGCAACTTTAGATATCCAATTGACTAGGCTAATGACCACCAATTCTTAAATTATTTGGGGGGTTTGCTCACTGTGGTGAAGTACACCTCATGGTGGTGGCAATCTCCATCTTTGATGGTGGCCACGACAGGGCAATTTCAATTTTACATTCTGGATTTGATTAGGCCATTCCTGATTTGAGATTGAATCTCAATTTAGTCTAATTTAGGTAAAATTTCTTAATCAAATTTTAATTTGATTAATTTACCAAATGCAATTGGAGTTTGGGTTTAAACTTGATCCTAATATAACTTAGGATCATTAAACTATAATTTATGTCAAGTTATAGATTAATCTTAAAAATTTCTATACCTTGGACTTAATCAACCTGAAGGGATTATCAGAATTCCATTGAGACCTTAAATAAGATTTTAATAACTAGTTTGCCGACTTGTCGAGTTAAAGGCTATGATATGTGATTACCTTGAACATTTGAATGTAACATGGAGTTTGAGAATTATGATTGAACAATTAGAGTAATTGAGGAACTTGATAAAGATATTTAAGTGCATTAGGAATTATGATTCAAAAATTTAAACAATATTAGTTTAGGTTATTTATTTTGAACTTTGAGTTGATTCAGAACCTAAGACATAAACTTTTCAAATAATTAAGGTTTCCATATTTAACTGTTTTAAGTATTTGGACATGACGTCCAATCACCAAAATTATATCAGAATAACCTTGAGTTTGATAAATACATTAACTATAGTTACATTCAAGAATCAAAGAATTAATAGGATGATAGCCTAAGTTATCTTATGACAGTTGTTGATTCGACTAGGAAACCTAGGCTTGAGTGTCTATATGACTAGGGATTTCTCTACATTTACCAAGTGAGCTTATGCTAGCTTTCATTGTTGGGAAAAGAACATATATAATTACTATTATATCCTTGTAGTTTGATCCTGATTTTGTTGAGATTCAATCATGGTTGTTGTCTGTTCTATAATATTCATCGATT
The DNA here is from genome assembly GCA_014898725.1 of Jacaranda copaia. Lineage (NCBI taxonomy): Eukaryota > Viridiplantae > Streptophyta > Magnoliopsida > Lamiales > Bignoniaceae > Jacaranda > Jacaranda copaia. Next base: position 17,486 of record JACGDI010005289.1, on the reverse strand, counting down.
CTTATGTTAAAGTTGATAATCTGTTGGAGTTGTTCTATTGTCTTTGATTCTTGAGTTGTTATTGATCAAATTTGGTGTGAGTCTTATCTTATACATGTATGATGATAAATAAATCACCATCTGTCATGGTTGTAAATATTCGTTCGCTGATAACATATTGATCCTTCATTCCTACGATACTTTTGATACCTTCTTTGGTCTCCTTCTCGGTAATTCTTGAACTATACTTGATATGGGATAACTTAATAGGCCCAACAAGCCCAACATCTAATGAGATGGCCCACAAGGCCCAAAGGTGGAATCTCTTTGGTTGATCGGTATCAACCTCACTTGGGAGTATCTACGGTCGACCCGTATCGACCTGAAGACTACTTCGATAATTCAAGCATTGAGTCTGGTCGACATTGATTAACCTTCGACATTCACTTGAATCCCCATCGGGCATGTTGATCTGACAGATCGAGCCCATTCCAATAACATGTAGCAACCGGTGTAATTATTGCCAACAATTCTGACAACTCTGACAGCTCTGCCAACAACTTTGGCAGAAATGTGCCTCTGCTGGAATGGTTTACCCAGAAAAAGTAGGAGATTTAGCCACCTGGTACAGTATTGGGATTTGGACATAGAATGACTCCCAACCCCCTGGCATGAAAAAAAGCTAGTGCACCTGACGGGGGTACTTTGGTAAAATCACGCATACAGAAAGCTATAAATATTCCAGGCCCAGACACGCTCAAGGTAATGCTATTTATACTATTCACCTTACATTCTCTATATTCTGCTCAATTACCCTCTCGACCAGAACTTACTTGAGCATCGAAGTGCTTTAATCGGGGGAACCTCGACTAGTTTAACGTGTGTTGTGATTGCAGATCTCAAGCCCAGAATAATATTCAACCCTCACTTTCTTTACATGCAGCATTTTGCAGCATCAATACCTACTTGAGAATCTTACCTATTTGAAATTATTGAGTTTTGGATGTTTACTCGAGTTTTAATAAAATAAATTATTTGTAAAAATAATATTCCACATCATTCCTTCTCATTGAACACTCTTATTGATATTGATTAATAGCAATTCATCTGAAATTGGTGATTGGGTTAGGGAAGCTGAAAGTGATTTTGAAACATCGCCATGTTGTTCTGGAAAGTAGTGTGGCACTGAATTGTTTGTGTGTTAGTTAACATGGTGACTTGATATGTTATCTAAAATGCTGGTGGACATGCTAACATGAATAAATATTACCCTTGGAGGTAGGCTCTAGGATTGATTACGAAAAATAGCTGGATAGAATAGTGGTGATAGATCTTTCAGCTGATACCCATGTGTGATGCACATAACCTAGTCTCATAGCTAGTTGAAAGTAGTTATCTATGAACTGGTAAGGTATATGGCAAGCCATGCCTAACATTTATTTGTTTATCCGACCTGATATCACTCGGAACCTAAAAGGAATAGAATTTTTAGGTTTGCAAAAGTAGAGTGACAAGGTAGGAGAACCACCAATAGCTTTTACTTGAAAATGTTTGCTAAATTATCATTGGTTAATTTCTCCATGTGATATTTATGCTTTGAAACTCGAATATAGGTGAAATCTCATCACTAATATGGGACAATGGTGAGATGGACCACCTACAATTTTGAATAAGATATTCTCTCACAACTTTTGGGCCTTTTACTGCCTCTATATGTCTCTTCTATGATAGTTGAGTAATTATTATTTTGTTATTACTGCTAAACTATCTCACTAAATCATTCGCACTTACATTATTTTGTTGTTATTTTTTATTCTTTGCCCCAAATAACGATGAGTGATGAGGATAAACTAACCCAGATGACAAAGAAGGTAATAAGGGTGATAAAAGTGCTAAGGGTGAATCCTGATATCTCCATTTATGATTGTACCTTTATTGGAGGTTTATTGTAGAAATTAAATATTTTGGATTATCGAGAAATGTACTTTTTGTTATTCAAAAAGCTTGTGATATAGATTTGAGCAGCCCCTTGAACAGGAGCAGGCGCCTCCTGATTGGGGTGTTACAAGGTAGATGCTATGAAAGACTGCAAGTGGCTAAAAGATGTTTTGAGACCTAAAAATGATCAAGGATTCACAAGGTTGAGATCTAAAAGAGCTCATAGTAAGTATCCACTAAAAAAGTATAATTGAAGAAATCCTATGCTTAAAATATTAAAATTGAATGTGTATTACTCAGGCATCTATGCTCTTACTTTGATGCCTTTGGTCCAATTTAAAATTCTAAGTAATTGAGGTAATTATTCTATACTCTTGATAAAGTCATGGGGATTTAGTTATATCTCTCTTTCTTTCCATATGGAAAGATAAATTTAGCTACCTAAGATTAGTGAGAAAAGCAAGAAAAAAAAGAAGAACAAGTTCCTTAAGACCTCGAACTCATATATAGTCTGAAAAAGACTCCACAAAAGATATCAAAATGGAAAGGTCTTAGAGTGATCTCAAAGGAGCTTAGAAGCAATCAATCTAAAGGCTAAGAAAGATCTGAAAAAGATCTCAAATGATTTGAAAAAGGCATATGACCAAAAAGAGTCAACAAAAGATATCAAGTGATTTGGAATAATATTTAAAAGATCTAAAAATGATCTTACAAAGATCCTACAAGGTTTGGTAAGATCTCATCTTACAGGATCTAGCAAGATATTAGCAAGATCTCATCTTAACAGGATCCCGCAAGACCCTAGCAAGATCTCATCTCAAAGAGATCCCCCAAGATCTAAGTAAGATGTCGATCCTATAAAATATAAGCAAGATCCCAATCCCACAAGATCTCAATCTCGCAAGGTCTGAGCAAGATCTCATCTTAAAGAGATCCTGTAAGGTCTGAGCAAGATCCTGATCCTGCAAGATCTTGGCAAGATTAAGATCTAAGCAAGATCTCAATCCCGCAAGGTTTGAGCAAGATTTATCTTAATGAGATCCCGCAAGACCCCAGCAAAATCTCATCTTAAAGAGATACTGCAATATCTGAGCAAAATCCCTATCTCTCAACATCTCAGTAAGATCAAGATCTAAGTAAAACCTTGAATTTAAGGAGATCCTAGGTCATGGGATCGAGATCTTATAAGATTTAAGATCTTCAACTTAAGGAGATCTTAGGTTATGGGATCGAGATCTTACAAGATCTTGAAGGTAAAGAGATCCCAGGTCATGGGATCGAGATCTTATAAGATTTGAGCAAAATCTTAAACTCAAGGAGATCCTTAGTCATGGGATCAAGATCCTACAAGATCTGAACAAGATCTTTAACTCAAGAGGATCCCAGTTCATGGGATTGAGATCTTACAAGATTTGAGCAAGATCTTTAACTTAAGATCTTAGGTCATGGGATTGAGATCATACAAGATCTGAGCAAGATCTTCAACTCAAGATCCCATGTCATGGGATCGAGGTCTTACAAGATCTAAGCAAAATCTTTAACTCAAATCTGAGGAGGATCTCCTTTACAAAGACATTATGAATACATCAAAGGTTATAAGAGATCAAATAAATTGTAAAAGACCCTAAGTACTTTATTAAATTAAATATGCTCAAATGAATTGCAAAAGAACTCAAATACTTCATCGTATCAAATTTAGATTACATACATTTCATGATTTAAGTTCACAATACAAAGGTGAAACTTCAAAAGGATCTTGAACCTGGATTACAAATGTAGACGCGAGGGCCTCGACTACATTGAAAAAGAAGTAAAGAAGAGAAAAATTATGAAGTTTGAGGGTTCGAATCTCATGTCCCAAAACCCCCAACTTCAACAGTTGTCTTAGCCGCAGTTGTCTATTTAGGGTCTTCAGTTATCGCTGCAAAAGCCTTTGATAGGATCTCACCTTCTTTAGTTGTGGTTTGAAGGACCTCGACCTCCTTCTCTAAAGCGAGGAAAGTGAACTCATCTTCATGTTCTTCTTTCTTAATGAAGTTACCAATAGGATAGTTCTTCAGATCGATATCTTTGGCGGGGTCCAACTGCTCTAGATCAAACCCCTCAATGATCCTGCCCATTTTCTATAGCTAGGCTTAACGTTTGAGAAACCTTATAAAGGCATACTCAAACGCTTTCTCCTTGACCAAATACTGAAAGTTGCTAGACTTCTTGAAAGCGCGAGCCCCATCCAAATCTTGTGCCCTAGATTAATTCTTGGAACTCAAAAGAGCTCTTAAAAGTTTCTCAACCCCAACTGACTAGGGCTGGGAGTTTTCTCGGAAGAGAAACTCAAGTTCAGGCTCATTATAGCTAAGAGAATAAGTCTAAGAGTTTGAGATCTTGGGAGAAGGGTATGAGGCTTAAGATAGAGATTTGGTGTGGCGTGTAGAACCAATAAGAGAAAAAGAAATGAAATGACGTTGTAGGGCTACATTAGGATATTTATAGATGGATAGATAAGACAGTTCATCTCCCAAGGAAGCATCAATGACCAAGATTAATAGCACCCAATCGAACAGTTGAAGATGTCCAAAGCCTGCTTTCCATAGTGTATAGGTTCATTCCCTATAGATGAGAAAAGAAACAACCTACTGGAAAGTGGAGAAGTTAATGATGATAATAATTAATGAAGCTAGAGTAAAAAGACCATTTTGCCCCTTGATTTTAGCTAAAATACCCATACAGGACAGGATCCGCGCCTGTTTACTTAGGTCAGGTCATGAATCGAAGGAGCACAACCTAATTTGGGCTATGACCTAAATCACTGACCATAGATCAAACATGGATCTGATGCACAACAACTCACTACCTTGATCCATATAGATAAGGACAGTTCAACACTTATAAAAGGAGGAAATCATGTAGTATCAGGTCATGTCATCTTTACCCATCTTTACTTGAGTTCTTAACCTTAATTTTGAGCTTTTATTTTATCACCTTAGCAACACACTAAAGGGTCTTAGCTGATGGCAATCTCAGCGAGCCTAACATGTCCTCTTATAGTCAAGTCGGAGATCTAAATTACTAGTGCAAAGTGTGAATTGGGTTGAGGTCGAGATCCAAACTGGGGCTTATTTGGGAAATTGAGTTCGAGATCTATACCCAAAATCTCAAGCCGCATCAGATTTATATTTGAATGAAATTTAAATTTAAAATAATCGATATACCCTCCGATATAAAAAGAAAAAAGGAAAATTGAAGAGTTATCGGCTTTTGTAAAAGAAGTAATCTAAAGTTTTAAATAATAAAATATCTCAGTAAAAATAAATTAATAATAATGATAATAATAATAATAATAAAAGAGAAATTAAGAGCTATGTAATAGTGCTCTTTTGCTGCTAATGGATTCATTAATACTCGCAAGATGGCTAGATCCAAAAGAACGTGGCTACGTATATAAACTTGGATTCGGTTGACATCTCTTGTCAGAAAATCTGTCATTAGTTTTTACTAATATAATATCATGTGCTTAGTTTAGTAATATATACACTACTTGTACTATTCCCACTTAGTAATATCATGTGCTCAAAATGGCTTTAATATGCTATTCACAATAACGAGATTTTTGGAAGGTATGATTAAAGGCTACGGTTAAAGAACAAGGAAGTCACCCCACCCCATAAACTCTAGAAGCTAATAAATGGCATCACGAGCAATTGAACCCTCTACATCCCCATTAATTATGGCCTTCAATAGTGTGGTGACCTCGCTCCTCCTAAATTCAATGTTTTAAAATTGACATGGGTCGGTGGCTTTGATCGGAAATCGATGGCCCCTCCGGGCAGATTCTCCATTAAAAATTAATTTTGTATAAAATCGATGTCAATCGGTGTTACCCGATCAAAAATTATATTAAACCGATAAATTAGTTCTTTAAAAAAATGTTCTTTGTATATATAAATTAGATTTTTTAATGAAAATTCGGACAGTTTTGTAATTGATTAGTTTGTAAGCGTTTCATTGATTTTGTTATTTATCATTTGTAGGACCTGTATTAATTATTTTATGACTTGTGGCTTGTTTTGGTATTTACTATTTGCACTTACCGATGAATTTTTCTATCAATCATTTTTTTTTTACTTTGTGAAATAGCGAAAATTCAAAAGATTCAATATTTTTTAGATGGAATTTTAAAGTTTAAAATGTATTACAATTGAGGAATGGACTTTGCTAATATTAATATTGTTAATGTACAATAGATAGAATTTTAAAGTTCAAATGGCTATATATTTTTCTATTTTTTTTTCACTTTCCATAATTTTGATATTATTGACAATAGTATATATATGATATGGGATAACCCAGTAGGCTCAACAGGCCCAACATCAAACGAGACAGCCCACAAGGCCCAACGATAAAATCTGTTTGGTCGACTGGTATCGACCTCACTTGGTAGGGCCTGCGGTTGATCCGTATCGACCTAAGGACCACTCCAGAAGTTCGAGCATTCGAGTCTGGTCAACATGAATCGACCTTCGATGTTCACTTGGATCCCCGTCGAGTATATTAATCCGACAGGTTGAGCCCCTCTGCTCTAATGACACGTGGCAGTCGGTACAACCGCTACCAACAACTCCAACAACTCTAACAACTCTGACAACCCTGCCAACAACTTTAGCAGAGACGTGCTCCTACTGGCACGGTTTATCCAAGAAAACAGGAAATTTAGCTACCTGGCACAATACTGTGATCTAGAAATAGAATGACTCCCAACCCCCTGGCAAGGGAAAAAGCTAGGACACCTGATAGGGGTACTTGGGTAAAATTAAGCCCACGGAAGGCTATAAATACTCCAGGCCCAACCACGCTCAAGGTAATGCCACTTACACTTACACTTTACATTCTCTATATTCTGCTTGATCTCTCTACCTTGACCAGAACTAACTTGAGCATCGTAGTGCCTTCGCTGGGGGCACCTTAGCTAGTTTAACGTGTGTTGTGGTTGCAGATCTCAAGTCCAAAATTATAAACAACCCTCATTTTCTCTATACGCAGTTTTCTGCAACATCATTTGGTGCTGTCTGTAGGAAACTTTGAGATTACAGCGAGAAAATGGTAAACACACGCAGAGTAGCATGTGGAAGGGAAGAGAACCCGAGGTCCACTTCCCCGCCTCTCCCTAACCCCCAGCAAGATATCAATGCTCTGGGTGCCAGCATCCCCCAAGATTAGCTAGTGACGCTCACCATGCCCCAGTTGATGCAATTGATAAGTGAGCAGATCTCCACTCAAATATCAACCTAATTATCTGCCGTTCTAAACAGGCACACCACAGTGCCTACCCCCATAGCCAATGCAACTCCGCAACCGCCCTTACCAGAAAATAGACCCTCAGAGAACAGTCCCTCCTATCGAGAGACCAGGCAGCCACCCAATAGGTGTGAAGTCAGTCCTAAATGCCCACTGGTAGAAAGGAGGCATCCAGAAGTGCAGGAGGAGGTGGCAAACTCGGTGGATCATGTCAAACCAAATCGAGCCATTCAGTGCGATAAGGTTGAACGCTCCAGGCATGACTACCGCGAAGAGAGAGGAGAATCTATAAACCCAACGCATCAGCTTAGTCAAACCCCATAGCACGATAGGGCCGAGCGTCTAAGGTCGGGTTCGGACTGAAATGCTACCCAAGCAGATTGGGATGAGTAGGAGGAAGTATCCCACCAAGTCCAGCAGCTGAATAGATATCTCGATGAGATCTCGAGGAGAAATATCGATAGGACACCAAACTTGGACGCTTCTCAAAGGTCTTGTCGGGAGAGAGGGTCGCCATTTGTTCAGGAGATCATAGAGGAGCACATCGCAGTGGACGCCCAAATCCCTACTGGTCTCCCGAGGTATGATAGCTCCACCGACCTCAATAAGCATCTCATGCAATTTGAGCACATGATGCAGCTGCATGGCCACAATGAGTTCATCCATGCCAAGATGCTGGCAACCACCTTCCAGGGCATCGCACTGGATTAGTTCGTGAAGCTGGAACCATCAATAATTTACTCCTATGACTAGTTGTGTGATAAATTCTTGCATCAGTTTGCCAGCAAAAGGAAGGCAAAGCTCCCCCACACCCACCTCCATACCGTCAAGCAGAACAAGGGGGAATCCCTCTGAGATTTCTTTACCAGGTTCAATACGGAGGTCCTGAAGATTGATAATCCTAAGATTGAGTTCTTGATTGATGTGTTGTTCTTGGGACTTAGGCACAAAGAATGCGCCAACACTCTGGTGCGAGAACGGCTTGGGTCAATGGAGGAGCTGCTCAACCTGGCAGAAAGATACATGACCCAGGAGAAAATAAATAAATTCAAGTTTGGATCCTTTGAGACCGAGAAGAAAAAAAAGGAGATAGACGACCAGAAGCACAGAGAGCGAGGTCGATCTCCGATCAAACACTTACATGACTACACGTCATTGAATATCCCGAGGAAGGAGGTCCTGTACACTATCCAGCATGATAACCTCTTCAAAAAGCCCAAAACATTGACAAAGACTGAAGCCATGAAGAAATCAAAGAAATACTGCCACTTCCACAAACATAAGG
>JACGDI010005288.1:1373070-1385778 GCA_014898725.1 Jacaranda copaia | reverse complement strand
GTAAGCTAAAATAACAAATGATATTTATCCACAAGAAACTTCTTTTCACAACATCTGTGATCTTGGGCATTATTTATGCTTCAACCCATTTCGAGAATTACTCGACTGTTAGGATCATATACTTTCTCTGCCTAGTAACTTTAGGGAAAGATCCTACAATGTTGACTCCCCACTAGTCAAATGGCCATGCGATCTATATTGGGACAATGGTTGTAGCTGGTTGATCAGGTATATTAGCATGAAATTGGCACAATGGGCACATATGGGCAAATTCGACAATGTCCTTATTTAAATTGTCTAGAAATATTGATTTTTGATGATCTTGTAAGCTAGTGATCGACCTTCTGAGTGATTTTTGCAGATGCCCATGTGGATCTCTTGCAAACCTTCTTATCCTTGATTGGTTGTGATATTTTAGCGGGGATCCAACAGTGGACCTTTTATATAACTAGTCAAATTTATCTAGAGCAAACTTCAACATGAACGCCCACTGCTTGCAGACTTCTGACTTATCCAATAGTATCTTACCCTCATTAAGATAAGACTTAATTTCATCAGTCTAAGTCTAATCCACCGCATTTAGTGCAAAGAACCTATTTCATTAGAGGTTATTGATAATGGGCCTATTGTAGACTAAAAAGGTGATTGATATATCCTTGATACCCTTTGGTGAGCTAGCTAATTTTGAGAGTGCATCTGTTCTTTCATTTTCCAACCTAAGCACCTGATCGTGCATGAATTTCTTGAATTGTTGTTCTAATTTCTTGACTTTATTCAAATAGGTTTTCATGGTTACCTTTCTTGCTTCGGAGTTACCCCTAATTACAAGGCTACAAGTTGAGAGTTAGTAATTGTTGCCAAATATTTGATTCCTCTATCTAAGGCAATTCACATCCCTGCTATAAGAGCTTCATACTCCACTTCGTTATTCGTAGTAAGGAAATTGAACTTGATTGCAAAATCATACTTTTTTGCTCGAGAAGAACATAATGAGATATTGACCCCACCCCCTGAATTGGTAATTGAACCATCCACATGCAAAGACCAGACCTACGATTGCTATATTTAAATCGGTGGTAGGTTGACCTGCTCTGCAATAAAGTTCGCTAGTACTTGAGCTTTTATAGCAATGCGAGGTTGGAATTTGAGGTCAAATTCTCCTAACTAAATAGCCCATTTTGTTAATCTCCTAAATGTATCAGGCTTAGAAAAAACTTACTTCAATAGTTGATTTGTCAACACGATAACAATGTACGATAGGAAATAGGGTTGCAATTTCCTTGTCACCATGATGAGTGCTAATGCAAACTTCTCAATCTCTAGATAATTATGTTTGGGCCCATGTAAGAACTTGCTATTGTAATACAGTGGTTTATACAAACTCCAGCAAGTAGAGACCAGAACTAAGTTGACCGCAACTAAAGATATGACTAAGTGTAGGCTTAACACTTCCATGGCCGTAGGCTTGGCCAGTAATGGTGGCTTGGTCAAGTATTGCTTGAGTTGGACTAGTGCTTGGTCACATTCCTTTATCTATTAACATTTTCTAGCATTTCTCAAAACTTGAAAAAAAGGCGAACTCTTATCTGCTAGCCAAGCTATAAATCTACCAAGAGCGATGATTTGCTTGACCAATTTTTGCACATCTTTAACTATTCTTGGTGGTGTAATATCTTGTATGGATTGAATTTTCTAGGGATTAGCTTCAATACCCTATTGACTAACTATGTATCCTAGAAATTTTCTACCCTTGACTTCGAATGTACATTTATTTGGGTTAACTTTCATACTGAAAGTCCGGAGGATGGAAAATGTATGATCCAGGTCGGCTAAGTGGTCTAATTCATTCTCTGTTTTAACGATCATGTCATCTACATATACCTCCATGGATTGTCCTATTTCATTTTTAAACATAAAGTTGAGCAATTTTTGGTATGTTGCACCAATATTTTTTAATCAAAATAGCGCCATTTAGGACCACAAAAGAAGTTTTATCCCTATCTTCAGGGCCATAAAAATTTGATAGTATTCTTGAAAGGCATCCATCATACTTAGAAGGTCGCAACTTGTAGTTGAATCAACTAGCAAATCTATGCAAGGCAGAGGATACAGGTCTTTAGGGCATGCTTTATTAAGATTAGTGAAATTATTATACATTCTCCATCTGTCCTCATTCTTAGGAACTAAAACTACACTACATAATAAGCTAGGGTATTAGATTTTGACTATGTGACCTATTTCTAAAAGCTTGTTGAACTCTTCCTTGATAATTTGGGTCCTTTTAGCATTGAAAGTTCTTATATTCTACTGGACTAGTTTGAACATCGAGTCAACAATGAGATGATGAACTATGAATTGGGGGTCAATGCCTTAGAGTTCAACTGCCTTCCAAGCAAAAACATCAATATTTTTTCTTAGGAAATTAATGAGCATGCATTCCACATGTTCTCCAAACTTGCCCTGATCTTGGTTGTTTTGTCAGAGTTTCTTGATTTGAGCTTAACAAATTCTACTTGCTTGTTGTGGAAACCTAATTTAGTCTAATTTGCACTTAAATTTTCTGTTTTAATTATTAGGAACATTATTTTGAGTTAAACAACAGCTCAATTTTGTAATGATTGAGTTGATTCACAATACGATTAATATTGGTTATGTTGGCAACTCAATAGCTCAATTATAGGGCTTATATTTTAAATATGATTTCAAATTTGAAAGGTTTACAACATGTTTATCCATTTGCTATTGTTCATGAAGAAAAACATAGCATTAAATTATTAAGTATTGTCTCCATGTATATCTGGTACAAAAGTACTTTTTTTTATTTATGTTTACATTTTAAGTATGAAAACCTTAGATGTAAGTATATATGGAGATATTTAAAGTACTTATTTACATTATTTTTGTATTTGTAGAAATGGAATCAGAAACATACAGTCATTGCTCCCTGGGATATTTTTATAGTACAATGAAGGAGTTAGAACCCAAAATTAGGTTTTGATACATACACATCCTTAAACAAATCCGTTCCATATATTTGAAAATATGCTACAATTAAACTATTATAATTTTAGTACAGCGCAAACAATCATTAGATAATTCAATGTAAGAACAACTTCATTTGTATTTGGTGAAGACATTGAAATTCCTTTTTGGGATTAAGAGTTTTTTTTTAATGTTAGGATTGTCTCATGTGGGGCAACCTACCAATGTTAATCTGAAGATGAACTTAGACATTGTTGTTCGCTTGTTTTCAAATTTGTTTTTTGAATGTTAACCATGGACAAATATTTAAAAGGTTGCAAGAATATGTAGATAGACATGGTAATGGAGATATTGAAGATTTTGTTAGGTTGTATATACTTTTTGTTTTTAATTGTATTTTATTTCCAATGAGCAATTACTGCACGCCTCATTTTGTCATCCCTCATGTTGATGATCTATCTTCTATTGGGTTGTATGCATGGGGGTAGGCTACATATAATTTTATAGTTTGAGAATTGAGAAATCACATGGGAGGTGATACGGAGGAGATGCAGAGGAAAAAATATTTTAATGGTTGTGTAGTTGGTCTTGTGGTGAGTGTCTTTGAAGCTTTAAATTATAAAATTGTTGTCATTTGCTGTAAGTAAATATAAGTTTTTTGACTTATGAATGACAAGGATGGCTGCATGATCACATTCCTTATTTAGGGAAAACAAAATGTTTGCGTGCATGGCCACGGTTTTTTTGTGTGCATGCACATGATTACTACTTGAAGTTTACTTTGTTATTACATTAATAATTTTGCGCGCTTTGTATAGGTTCATATAGTGTCAAGCTATGATGTTTTAAGTTTGGAAGCTCGATTAAGGTAGAAAAACCAAGTAATAGCCCCTAATTATAAGTACATAACCATTATAGTTTCAGTACATAAATACAGTTCTAAAGTACTCATATGTCTAAACTGGGTTCTTTTCTTAGGATATCTAATATTATTGTTAAGTGAAAATAGTATTTTTATCTGCATTGAAGGCATCTAGTAGATTTGGTATAATATCTAAAAATTGTGATATATCACATTATATGCAATACCAAACATCCCAACACATGATGGCACTCATGCGTTGCTCCACAGCTTAAATTAAGGTTAAACTCATTCTTTGGAAAATCAAGTACAGAACTCCTAATTATAACTACATAACTATTACAATTTTAGTACATAAATGCAGTTATGAAGTACTCACATGCCTAAACTGGTTACTTGTCTTGGGATATCTAATATTATTATTAATAGAAAAAATACAACATATTACACTACATGCAATGCCAGACATTCCAATAAAAAATCAACTAGTGTTATTACATAATAGACCAAATAGACTAGATCTAACATGTCCTTCAAAAAGCAAAATTAGCAGTTGTCATTAGTCTTTGAGCACTGTGCAATCTTTTTTACATTGATTGTATCCCCTTGATGCACCATCTTCTTATAGATTAATAATAAATAAAAAGAAGAAATTAGTTACACAATAATGACAAGAAGGTACATCAAGCATACATATGCAACATAATGGTAAGCAAATACATTAGCAAGATCAAGCTAATCTAGTTAGTCATAGCTTCATTGCATGTATGATGGTTATGCCCACTTCTACCACACCACCTACACTTGGCTACTCGAACATCAATTTGAGATGGAAATCTCTGTGTCCTTCTACTACCTGGTTGAGGTCTTATCTTAGGTGCATAAATGTTGGTTCTTCTTTTGCATCGAATGTGTTCAGGTCAAAAGTAGGTACAAAGTTAAATACAAGTTTGTATGTTTGTTGATACATCCTAACTCGATAGTATTGATTAGTAAAGTCATACATCAAGAGTAACTTAGACTTAATACACACACAAGCATGCTTGCAAGGAATTCTATTAACTTTGCTATGCTCGACATGAACAACTCCAGCTCTGCGAATCTACAACATAGGATTTGTCATGATTACTGACCTCAAAGTTTCAACCACTAGATTTTTCTACTTTTAGTGTACGAGAGGTCTTATAATTTACTACTAGTTTCTTCTCCTGTTTGGGCATAATACTCCAGTAAGTTTATTTCCTTCTTTTTGTCAATCATGCATCATAACCATGATTTGTTTGCGTATATAATCCGCCATAGCTACCATGGGCATAACTCATGCTGGTTTAACCTAATTATTCCAATATTTTGCCTGGTTGTTATTTATTACTCCCTATCTATCATTAGCAAATAAAGAACTTGTCAAACATTAGGGCTTTGACTGCATGATGAAGTCTCTAGCAAGAGGCACAGACTCCACTATACTATTTATATGCCAAGTATATTCTTGCCTTGCAGGAGCATATGCAGTTTTCATGAAAATAGATGCTAAATGTTTCTTATTATGGAGAGGGTATTTTCTCATTATTTGAAATTAAAATTATATGATCATTACATTTCTTGAACTATTATTTGGATATTAATTTAGACTAAAACATAGATTTCAATAAAATACAACAAAATCTTACTTGCTTTTAGAAGTTGTCTACCAAGTGTCTCAAATAGTATGCATGATGGCTACTAGAAAATACCATGGGGATGGCTATAAGAAGCCTAGTATGTCGGTCAGAGAAAAACGTGACCCTTCTGAACCTATACTATGGTGAGAATATAAAATACTCCTCAACTTCAAGCAAAATCACTCTTAATTAGTATCATTTTATACATCAACAATTGCATATGCTATTGTGAATAGATCATCGTTGGGATCCTTGGTAACAACACTAAGTAAGCATCTTTTACTTATTGTTAATGTGAGTGCCATCCAAGAAAATCAATAGTCTGCATCGACTGAGAAAGCCGACCAAATCACAACCTTATAATACTATCTCAACTTATCAAAGGGTCCCTTATCCACCCCATGAATATCATGTATAGCTATTTCCTTACCTATCCATACTCTATGAATATCTTTCATCACATTGATAGGTTGGTAACATGGCTCTCCTCTCAATTTTTCTTTCGCTACATTAGCAACCCGAGAAGAATTAGCTTTAAGAAGTCCCCTCATCCAAAGACTACCCTTAGTACGGGTATGTTCTAGGTTGCATTTTCGAATATCAAAGAGTTTGTTAGCTTCATACATTGAGGCATATATTCTCCATTGGAAATTATCATTGCTACAAATTGCTATAATCTTTTTTGAATCATTATATATATAAAGGACCTCCTAGTAGCAATAACATAGGTTTAAAGTTTAGCTCTAAACTCTTCAGTATCCTAGAACGTTTGGCCCTCTCTACAGATGTAATTACTCCAAGCATCAAGTTCATTCTTAAGTGGGTGTTCATTGCAAAGAAATAACATAGTCAAATATATAATAAATGTCAATAAAGTGCTGCAAGATTAATACATAAGTACTCAACAATTTTAGTATTCAACAAGAAGATAACTAGGTACTTAAGCAAACAATATCAGTATTTCATAAAGAAGAAGTAAGTACTAAAATAAACAATTTAAGTACTTAAATGAAGGAGATAAGTACTAAAATGGCTGTAATGCAGAAGACCTCGGTATTGAAATGTACAAATTTGGCGTTTAATATAGAAGGCCTAAGTACTAAAACACAAATATTCAATATTCAACATAGAAAAGCACAAATATTGAAATGAATAAATTTAGTATTTAATACACAAGACCAAAGTACTACAACATATAACAACAAGTATTTTGTAAGACAACAACATATAACTAATAATGCAGACATGTACAAATTGGGATAATGCCAGTATGCTAAATAATAAAGATAGTACGGAATTGAATATATGAATTATTTACCTGCTTGTATAGCTACTTTACCTTCCCCACCCACTAGGTTCACTTTTTTGGACAACCATCATGTCAACTAAAGTCATTTTTGAATACAAATGCAGGCTAATTATGTTGAACACATCCTTATCAGCATTCAAAGTCACGTATATTGTTTGATGGGGAGCAAGGTATCGCACTGTGTGGAATTGAGGGGAAATTTCACACCATTTTTTCTTCAGTTGGAAATATAGTCCAATTAGAGTCATGCTCTCAAAAACGGACATCGTGTAGAGTTCTCCATTATATATACAATTCCTTAATAGTTGAATTTGAGGTTTTTCCGCACTACCCGACATTTTTAGGTTAGAAAAAGATATAAAAAAAACTATTGCTTGCCAAAGATTACAATGATGCTTTACTGTGCAACAATGGAGACAAAGTAGGCTTTCTTCTTGCTGTAGTCAATTGCTAAAAATGAAAAAAAAAGGAAAAAAAGAGGGTAGAGAAGTACTGTGTTCCATTGCGGGAGGAAAATAGAAAATAGAAGAGAAGGAGTGAAGGAAGTGAGTTGGGACATCAAGGTTTGAGAAGGAATAAAAGGAAAGAAAAAATATTAAAGGAGGCCATTTTCGTCACTTTAAGTGCATGAGGAGTGAAGACTAAAATCAAACTTCACATTTGGAGTTTGAAATAAGAATTGTTTGGGTGGGACTGAACACCAAATCAAAAGTAGGTTTAGGTATTTTTAATTGAGTTCCTCGTAAAATATAAAAACTAACACGTGTTCGGTGCGATACAAAAAAAATAACTACATAATTAAAATAATTTATTTTATTTCATACCATTAAAACATGAATTGTAATTATTGTTAACATTTAATGAAATAAAATCTATTACTAATTAAATAAAATAATATGAATATTTTAATTTAAAATAATATGTTTGAAGATAATTTTTACATACATAAATCAGTAGTATATCAAGAATTACTCACTCTAACTTAATAACTAATACAAAGTTTATAAAATAACAAAATTTTAAAAAATTAAATAAAAGAATAAAAAAATAAAAACAACGTAAAACGTTTTACTAAATACGTTTTTTAAATTAGATATATACATAAATATTTTGATATGATAAATAAGCAAATATTTTCTTTTCTAACATAATTTTTTTTTTTTTTTTTGGGTATGATTTCTTAACTTCCACTGTGGAAGTTGGAAGTTATAGTTACAAATTTTTATGACATTTGAGAACTTTGAATATTAAATATCTTTTGTTATAGTAAATATGTAATCTCTTTAATAATAACCAAGGGTTATAAGGAACAACCCACCTATTATCTACAATTATTTCCCTTTTGTTGTCTAGAGCTATAGATCTCCTATTATTATGCTACCGATATATTGGGTATGAATCATTTCCTTGAACAATACATTTGGCAAATGGTTTTGGATAGCCTTTCTGATAGTTCATATTTCTCATGCACGGAGCATTTGGCTTATTTAAACCCCATGGTCCATGAATCATGTGTTTCAAGATAGCACCTTATAGATGAAGTTCCTTATCTTGATGGGGTATTTCTACTGTAACAATGCAATCATAATCTTCTAGACTATTTAACTTATTATCCTTATCAAATATATTCAACATATGTACATTTGGTAGCCCCCATTTTTCAAACTCAATGACATGAACACGTGCTATTGTTTTCCCTAAAACAACTCTATGAAAGATATCCTCCTTTAACTCTTCATATTTTGCTCAAAAATTCTTGTTAGTAAATCTGGACGATCTTATGGTGCTTGCCCTAGATGGAGTTATCTTTTATCTCTTCCAAGAAGGATTACATGTCATTGCTAGAAATATATCAAGCTTACCAAACTTTTGGACAATAGACATTGCATCTTGATACTCTGATACAGATCTCATGGGCTTCCAATAATGATGATGGCAAGATTGTACGATGTCCAATATTTCCTAAATTAAATCAACAATTTAATAAATATAGAGATATCTATATATGGAAAGCATAAATTGATTAAATAGTATAATTTAAATGATTTCACCTGCATCATTTTCTCCAGCATGTAAATAGTCTTGCAAATCCTTCATGTAACTCAGCTCGAATACCATGTTGATAAAACCTGATCCATCTTAACTTTTTAGTCTCAATTTTGACATAGTTGTCCACAACATACTGATGAAGTAAACGTCCACCATACAGGAGAATTGATGGAATAGTTCCACAGATTTAAAATTTTAATATAAAAATTTTCAGATAAGATCATTTGAAGTTATCTCATGTATATAATTAAATTGAGTATTACCTACAATATATATGCACAGTAATCGCAACATGTTATTTTTCTTCCATGAACTAACTAGTACTCGCTATGCTAATCATATGTCCTATATGGCAGTAACAATAGATATTGAAGTGGATCATAGTAGCCTAAGTATTCCTTGATATTAATAAATTGACCTCCAATAGTTTGTACAATAATATCTCTCTCCCTTGCATCAATCAATTCATCTCCACCAACAATTATCGTTGCAACTTGAGAAGCCATTGGAAGTGTGTACTGTAAGTGATTAGAAGGCCTCTCTCTAATTATTAGCCTACAATCACTAATATCTATATGCCAAGCAAGCTGGTGAAATGTTTTAACAAATAGGTTATGCACGTCTATTATGTGTTTGATCCTTTCAATCAAACGCCTATCTAATCCACCACTTTCTTTGATTTGATATTCAATTTCATTTTTAGCGTAAAAAATGAACATTTGTATATATCTTGGTCAAATCCCTTCTGGAGGTAGTAAAGAGCCAATCCTATGATATGTTGACCTATGCGCTTTGAATGTATAAATCCCTTGATTGAAGAAAAGTAGATTATCATCTAGTTGCACACCCATAGATATGAAAGAAAATACATGATTGTAAGCACATATATTTTGTTTGAATGTGCAGCCCTTAGCAGATTCATCAATAAATAAATGTTGCAAATCTTCTGGTACTAATATTTATGGAAGGACCACTTTACCTTCTTTACAACAAAATATTTGAGTTTCTCGATGAAACAACTTAGCATGACAGTATGCACAAATCCTTGGAGGGTGGAACTCTAACCGACGAATATTGTACATGGGATAGCATCTTCTCGCATAATTATGGAAAGAATCAGTTTGTATTCTTCTGGCATGCAATCTATTATTAATTCCTTGAGATTGATTTTCACCATCTAAATTTGATGATTGAACAAAGACGTGGAAATGTTACCTTTGGGTAGGAAATCTTAGGAGATATCTCCTTGCATCTTAGAAGAAACCTAGTTGTGGTCCGAACATATTTAAGGAGTTATGAGTATTGAGAAGAGATAAAATTAGTGGAGAGGGAGTTGTATATATTGGATAGAGGAAGAGTTAGTAGAGGAAACGAGTGATGTGGATTGAGAGGGGGGAATAAGTGGAGAGTGGACCAAATTTTGAAAATTTTGATTCGTAATTCATTTATAGAATTTTTGCAAAAATAAAAATAGTCTCAATATTAAAATTAAATAATAAAACCACACTTCTGTTTTATTTTTTCTCATTTTAGTTTCTTTAAAATTTAAAAAAATAATACAAAAAAATTAATTAATTTGGTATTACGTGTTTTTTAATATTAAATGGAATAAAAAAAATTATAAGAATGAAAATGAAATATCAAATTAAATTTTTTTAATTTTGTATGAAATTCATTTTTAGTTTCAGTTTAGTTTTATGAGTTTACCATGTGTGAAAATATTAGTTTTTATATTTGAAGGATATAAAATACATTTCATCAACTGAAAAACGTCAACTAAATCACTATATTTACAGGAAAATGAATGAAGTTTTGCATTTATGGAGAAGAAGTAATTAAGATTGTATATTTTTCTCATTAGAAATCATTAAAAATCACAATTAGATCAATATAAGTAAACAAATTTGTATGAACAAAATATCTATCAATCATATCATGTGTATGTACATAGTCATATAAAAAAAGGATCAATTCAAAAAAAGCAATTCAAGTAGTGATATATTATACTTACCAGAATTTGTTGAGACAAATCTTTAGTTACAGATTTATTTGCAAAGAAATATTTTTCTATAAGCATGCATTTTGAAAAGTATATGTAAACAGTACACATAAATAAAATATAGAAATAAACCAAATTTCTATCAACAAAATATCCAACAATTCAAAAAAAGCCGTTCCATGCAGTGAAATGCTACACTAAACAAAATTTATATGCAAAAGCACTGAGTCAATTTTATTTTAGTTGTGCAATCTGGAGATGAATGGGATAAAGCAAGAGCAGGAAAAAAAAAACCCAAGAAATCACTAAAAAATAAATCAACCGCAATACTTTGTCCATCCATAACCACAACCATATCTAAATCTAAGTCTCTTTAATTAGATGGACATATTAATAATCAAAAGACTTGAAAGCAAGGAAATTTCTGGCTAGTATATGAAATACTTAAATGACCAAAGAAAACGACATTATTTTTCTCTATGGATAAGAACCAAAAGGAAAATGAATATAGACAAACACTTACTCTATAACTGGCTACCCTTGAATTGGCGAAGGAAAAAAGGAAAAAGCATTAGTAAAATTAAAAAACATAAATTTCAAAGAAGAAAAAATTAAACTAAAAAATGAAAACTCATAGATTAGTTTCCAAATTCTTGAAATCCTCTAAGAATCAAATCAACTAAAAAATCTGGATTACTCTCATTTTCGTAGTTTTGTGACTGTGCAAATTGATCATCCAAGAACCCCTTCTCTCCACAATCTACAATTTAGAAAAAGAAAATCAATTTGATAAAAAATTAAAAAGCAAATTAAATTTTTTAAAAATATTTTAGTCTTTTCATGAAAAATAAATTGAATTCAATAGTAAATCTACAAATTTTGGTTTCTTTTTTCTTGAAAAATATAAAAAATGAAAATAAATAATTACCCTGCGATGAAGAGAGCATCAAATTTTATAATTTAACTATGAAGTAATCACACATATTTTGATGAAACAAATATTGGCTTAAAGATTTGAGATAAAATCGAAAAAAGAAAAGTAGACATTCGTTCTCAGTCCAATCTCTCTCCCTCCCTCCCCCCCTCTCTCTTTATGTTCTATGAGTGGCTAAAAATCTATTTCATATCTATTTTTTATTGTTTCTCAATCTATAGTTATGTTGTAAATAACATAAAATAAATGAAACTATACAAAGGAAGAGGACCCACCATTTATCCTCCCCCGGGGAAGGAGGGCATTCAAGGTGTTGTTGCTCAACCTATAGTTATTTTTCCCTCATCCTTTGTCTCTAGTTTCCGATTATTTAAATTTGATGGTGCAATTCACTCATCTTTTTATTTTAGGCTATATAATTATTGTTGCCTGTCATAAACTAAAGAAGTAAAAATAAAATAAAAGGTAAAATGGACTAATAGAATATATAAAAGAACTTAAATTCAACAAAATAATTCAAGTTTAGAGGGCAGGAAAAACACACTAAAACATATTTGTAAAGGAGCCAGAGGAACAAATATTACCTGCAAAGAAAATAATATACTTCAATTTATTGAAACTTGAAAGAAAAAGTAAAATTAGTAGTAATACAAGAGATTAATTTCTTATCTCCACAATAATACCAAAGAATAATACCTTAAAAAATCGTAACTATGATTGAAAATAATTGGAAGTTATGGATAATGAGAAGATCAGTTAATGAGTGGGGAATAAATTGCTGGGAATGGGAAAATACAGTAAGTGGGGAGTTATGTATACTTTTAAAATTCAAAAACAAAATTATATAGATAAGTGTAAGGTTATTTTAGGTAAAACAAATTTTGGTGGGGCATCACGATAACAACTACTTTG
>JACGDI010005288.1:1344427-1370469 GCA_014898725.1 Jacaranda copaia | reverse complement strand
AGCCTGAAGCAGCGACTCTGGATCCCTGGTCAAGTCGGACGTTCATTAATTGCTAGTCAACCGGTTGAAGTATGCGTTGAAATTTCATTGTGTTACCAATATTCTTTTGTTTTTTGAGATTCTTGAGTTGTGTTGATTTGAGTTCTCTTATTTCAAGGTTCAAGTATGTTCGTATAGACCAAGGTTTAAATAGGTCACTCTTCTAACCGGTTTTCCTCAACCCCTTACTGTAGCTTCTGCAAGCTTGCTGGATGCCCTTGATCAAATCCTTCTCAGTTCTTCTACTACCACTGCCGCCTTGCCAGATGCCCCTGATCAGCTGACTTAACCCAATGAATGGACGACTGATTGTTCTTTGGGCATTTGATCTACATATTTTTCGTATGATCATTGTTCTTTTGTAAATTTGGCTGCAGTTGTCTAACTATTTGGCCAAGATTTGGTATTTGGAATTGCTTGTTTGATTGATGGATTGGTTTGATTATTATGGGGAACATATACTTTTTGCACATTTGCTTGCATAAGGAAGATGATCCAAACCTCCTCTTTTGGTAGGCATTTTTCTCACCAAAGTTATATAGTTTGAAAGAAAATTGTGCAGATATCCTTAATAGAGAAAAGGCAATACCCAATATGCTATAGTATTACTGTGTCTGTTGCTGTAATATAAGCTAAGTTTGTTTAATATCTGAGCAAACTTTTTCTGATGTTTGTGTAGCATTATTAAAGTTTCAAATACAGTTTTGGAGTATACAAATCTGGTTTTATAAAACAAAACTTCACAATCAGTACACTACCGATTTAATACGAGCACCTTGTCCTCTATTTGACTAATGATCCAATAGTTTCTGATTGTAAATGAGAGATGACCTTGTCATTCTATTACTACCTATGGTTGGAACGGTGGGTCGATTTAGCAACACGTGGACCTTTATCCAATTATTTTAGTTAAATTTAAAAATAAAAAAATAAATTGAGAACAAAAAATAAACTTCATCAATTGGAAATGTAATAATTGACATAGATTCAGTGTTCCTTTCAAGTAAAACAGAAAAAAGAAAGAAAAGAACACACAAGTTCCAGTTGATCCAATGATATTCTTCAATCTTCATCTTTCATTTTTTCTCACTTCATTTTTCTTTTCTTTTTCTTTTTCTTTTTCTTTTCAATCAGTTCGGCAGTCAAGTTAGTCTTCTCTTTTTCTTTTTCATCTTTATTTTTTCTCTCTCTCTCTTTTTTTCTATTTCTTTATCTACGTATCTTTCTTCTTTTTTAACTTGATCATAAAGAGGGGAGTTTCTAAAGTTACTGCAAATACGAAACATGTTGACATAATTGAAGAACTAAAATGCAACAACACCGCCACAAAGTAGCCAAAAATTGAATGAACACAATTGTCATTATATAAAATATTGCTTTACCGATAAAAATCATTTTTTCGTAATAAAATACACAGTACTAGTCCTGTCAATGGAAGTGGATTATTCCTCTATGAATTTTTGTGTACAATAAAGATGGAAACCCAATTCTATGCTAAATGTAGAATGGTTTTAATTTAGAAGCGTGCAATTTAAAATACAAAATACACCGCGCCTAGCCCAGAAGACGGCTATAACATGGAACTAACAAAAAGAGGAAAAATTTACAAACCCTTTATGGGTCCATCAATATGGGAATCACAAAAATAGAAGAATACCAAGGAATGCTATATGCAATCAGATAGCTATAATGGCACTTGGCATTAGCTTGTTTTGTTTTGCTAGTGATGTATGTGCTAAATTATTATTGTCAATTTGTTCGCAGTGAAAAATTCAATTTTTCCTGTATTGGTTGTTGTCAGGAGAACTAGTGAGACATGAACTTGTCCAAGCGAGTTTCAAAAAAAAAAAAAACACAAATCTGTGTACCCATTTGTGTATTTCTAGGTTAACTGGTGGAAATGAAACTTACAGTCATAGTTCGCCTGTTCGATCTTTTGACCAGTCAAATCAAACACTACAATCTTGTTTTTCAAAACATGGTTTGGATGAAGAATGAAAAATCAACATAGTATAAAATGATAACATCTTCACATCTTAGTCAAGACAAGAAAAATGAAAGTCAAACATGGGGAAGTAGAACGATGACAAGAAAAGCTATAAAATGAACAAACACTAAAAGGATAACACGCTTTTCCATTGCATCCACAAAAATATAATCACAAATCTATACTAGGTTTAGTGGATAATTTTAAGATTATGAAAAGCATGGTTATTTTTTCCTACAACATTAGATGCATTAAACAACAAAAGATGGCATAGAGACCAGGAATGTGTGGATCCAGATTAAGGTAAAAAAATGTATGAACTTAGTACAAACATTATTCAGAATTTAAGGCAGGCAGTTATGTAATAGCAATAGAAGTTTTGGTAATTTTTAGTGCAAAACTTGTACATCTGCAATTATTAGAATAAGGGAAAAACACCAGAAGAAAAGTTCAAATAATAGGATAATAAAAACTAAGAAAAGTTCAAACTATTCTTACTACCACATACATGATAAATAGACTTCCTTCACGTGTGTTAGATAATAAAAGTCCCGTAGAAATCCTTAACAATTCTACCCTCACTTTAGAACTTGAAATGTTATACTACATTTTCCCTTCTTATTTTGTTTTTCAGGATCAGGGATCGAGGAGAAGGATTGGACTTGCTAAGGAAACAAGCTGCCTTTACCACCTTGAATCATCTCAAAAAGTTAAGAACAATTTGTCTTTGCCTTTTCTCAATTCCTTCAATAAAAATGTCATTTGGCTTTATCACTTTTGCCTAGGCCATCTATCTTTTAAAATTTTAAAAGACATCTTTCCTCATTTGTTCCAAGGATTAGGTATTTTTGAGTTTCATTGTGATGTTTGTGAATTGGTTAAACATACTTGTGTATATTTTCCTACTAGCAATAAAAGAAGTTCTCATCCTTTCTTACTTGATTCACATTGACATATGGCATCCTTCTAATATACCTAATGTTTTAGGGGCTTGGTGGTTTGTATCCTTAATTTATGATTGTACTAGGGTTATATGGATTTTTCTCGTTAAACAAAAGTCTGACATTAACATTGTTTTACCTAATTTCCACTCAACGGTACAAAACTACTTTAGGGTTAAAATTGAAAGCTTTAGAACAGACAATGCTAGAGACTACCTCAACTAAATCTTGTCACCCTACTTTAAATCACAGGGCATTATCCATGAGTTGTCATGTAACACACCTCAACAAAACAGGGTAGCTGAAAGGAAAAATGGGCATTTACTCAACACCACATGAGCTGTACTCTTTCAAGGGAATGTTCCTAAGTCCTATTGGGGAAAGGCTATTCTTACTGCCATATACATGATAAATAGACTTCTCTCACGTATGTTAGACAATAAAAGTCCTATAGAAATCCTTAATAGTTTTACCCTCACTTTAGAACTT
This sequence comes from Jacaranda copaia, assembly GCA_014898725.1. NCBI lineage: Eukaryota > Viridiplantae > Streptophyta > Magnoliopsida > Lamiales > Bignoniaceae > Jacaranda > Jacaranda copaia. The sequence goes on along the minus strand of JACGDI010005288.1, from coordinate 1,367,013 downwards.
TAAATGGCCTCATAATTAAGGTATTTGGATATACTACCTTTGTTCATGTTCACAATCAACATAGAGGCAAGCATACCCTTAAGCCATCAAATGTGTCTTCCTTGGTTACTCATCCACTCAAAGCATATATAAATGCTACAATCCTTTATCTAGAAAATTTATATCTCTATAAATGTTACTTTTACAGGAAATACACCTTTTTCCTCCAAGTCCTCTCTTCAAGAGGAGATTTTAATAAAGGAAGATAGTACTTGTGAGTCCTTTGAACCACTTGAAACTCTTGACCTTTCTTAGGTTTCAGCCCGTGTTGAACCCAAATCCTCCAAACCAATTACATTTGAGTCACCTATTTTTGCCACTAATCCATCTCATCCCTTATCCCAGCTAATTTCATTCATAATTCTCCAAGATTCTCTCAAGTGTATTCAAGGAGAATGGTTGTTCCATAACTAACAAAAGTCCAAGAATCTAATTTAGACTCTGAGAATGAGATCATGGTAAGACCTGACCTATCTTTACACACATAAGTTGTTGAAAAATCTACTAAACTCAAAAGGCAACCTAGGCCTTCCAATTGTTGTTAGAAAAGGTACCAAAGAGTGCCCCAAATGACCACTCTATCCACTATCTCATTATGTTTCTCTTAGGCATCTATCTCCAACCCATAGAAAGTTCATTGTAAGTTTAAACATCATTTTTATCCCAAACATTGTTTCTGAGGCATTGTCAAAAAGTGAATGGAGGTGTGCTATGAAAGAGAAGGTGAGTACATTAGAAAAGAATGAAACGTGGGAGATTGTTGATAAACCAAAAAGAAAAAATATTGTTGATTGTAAGTGGAATTTCATACTTAAGTATAAGGCTAATTGATCCCTTGAGAGATATAAAGTAATACTAGTGGCCAAATGGTACACCCAAGGCGTATAGGGTTGATTATCATGAGACTTTTGCTCCAGTGGCAAAAATGAATACTGTAAGAATTTTATTATCATTGGCTATGCACTTTGATTGGCAACTCCTGCAATATGATGTTAAGAATACATTTCTCCACATGAAGAAATCCATATGAGATCCAACCAGGATTTGATAGGGACACTGGTAACAAGGTGTGTAAGTTAAAAAAGGCTGTTTATGGGTTAAAACATTCTCCTCAAGCAAGGTTTGTGAGGTTTGCAAAAGTTATGAAAGAATATAGATATAAACAAAGCTAAGGCGACCACACTCTTTTCATTAAGTATTCAGCAACAAAGGGAGTAACTGTTCTTGTAATCTATATGGATGACATTACAGTAATTGGAAATGATAAAAGAGGGAAGCATGAATTGAAGTAAAGACTAGTAAAGGAGTTTGAGATAAAGGAGCTAGGGAAACTAAATTACTTCCTCGTCATTGAGGTGGTATATTCCACACAAGAGATCTTCATATCTTAATAGAAGTATGTGACTGATTTATTGGCAGAACAAGGAAGAGAGGGTGTAAGCCGGTCTTTACCCCAATGGATCCAAACTATAAGTTGTGAGAAGCTAAAAAAGAACCAACTGTTAGACATAAGAATGTACTAGAGGTTGATTGGTAAATTTATATACCATGCTCACACTAAGCCAGATATAGCATACTTAATGAGTGTTATAAGTCAATTCATACATGATCCAAGAGAACCTCATCTTCAACCACTTATAGAGTGTTGCATTACTTGAAAAGAAATCCAGGGAAAAGAATTCTGTTCAAGAAGAACGATACTCTTGCACTAGAAGCTTATAGTGATGCTAACTATGTAGGTTCCCTAGTGGATAGAAGACCAACTATAGGATATTATACTTTTCTGGGAGGTAATCTGGTAACATAAAGGAGCAAAAAGTAAAATGTGGTGACAAGGCCATTTGCAGAATCAGAATTCAGAGTTATTGTTAAAGGATTAAGTAAACTTCTCTAGCTGAAAATGATTCTAGATAATTCCAGAGTCAAATGGAAAGATCCTACGAAACTCTATTGTGACAAAAAATCAGCTATCAATATTGCTCATAATCTTATTCAATATGATAAGACAAAGCACATTGAAATTGATAGACATTTCATCAAAGAAAAATTGTAGGAAGGATTAGTGTGTATGTCCTATGTTTTGTTAGAATGTCAATTAGCCAAAGTTCTAACAAAGAGGCTGAATAATTCAAGTTTCCATAGTCTTGTATTCAAGCTGAGAATGGAAGATATCTATTCCTCAGCTTGAGGGGGAGTGTTGAGATGTAGATAAGCTGTAAATTGATTAGGATAATCCCTTAAATCAAGGGATTTGATTAGGCACATATGAGCTGTAAATAGATCACAGAAAATCAGTTTGAAATCTCTTAAATTGAGGGATTCAATTAGACAATTTAGGAATGATTTAGTTTCCTATTTTTCTTCTTGTAATCCACTATATAATGATGTATATTATCAGTTGACAGAATAAGAAAAAATTTCAAAAATTTTTTCATCTTATATTTCATAACAGATATAGGAAAAAATTACATCACACACTAAAAAGCCTTCATCCTGGAATCCTAATATGTTGGTCTATTAATGTCAAATACAAAGAAGTTCCATTCTTGATAAAAGGACCTCAATCATGTCTTTCAAGAGGAACCGTAATATGTTGGTCTATTAATATCAAATACAAAGAGTTCCATTCTTGATGATGGGACCTCAATCATGTCTTTCTCCTGAATCAACAAAGTGAAGCCTATATAAACCGGTTTATCCAAGGCAGGATACTATTAGCAGTGCAATTATATAGTATAGGTTGTAATTTTGTTTGCTAATCAAACCATAGTTTACAAGAATGATATGTAGATAAATACTAACTATATTTGCATTAATAAGATGCAACCTCCCAATAGGGGCCCTCTTTACTTTCATTCTTAAAGTGTCTTGGGAAAATTCATCGAAAAAATTAATAAAATCCTAGATGTTAATCATAGGACAATTTGAATTCGACTCAGTTAAGTTGTGGATGAATCAAACATACCAACAAACAAATGTGGCAGAGTCAACCACTTCATGTCATTCATGAGATCAATTCCTAAGTTCAAAGTGTCTCTCTTTTTGTGGTATCTACCCCAATAATATGTTTATTTCTTGTCAATCACCGGAAATCATTTATTGAACTTTTCTTCTGCATGTCATGCCAGCTCTTCAACTTCAATGCCTATTGGCTTTTCATGGGAACCAGAAATAGAAGTAGAAAAACAAATCAAGTATGTTAGAAACAAGAATCCATTCTTAGGCAATCACCACAAGAAACTAACAAGTATGTTAACCATTCTTTGTGAACTAACAATACAACACCTAATTTTCCAACTTAAATTTTTCAGGGGTGATATAATTGATGTTACATGAATATCCACTAAAACGCATGCTATACATAGAAGTTCCCTAAATTTTACCATTCACACAAAGAAAAAAAGAAATTCCTAATATTTCATATATGGAAAATTAAAGTCTGCTTAGGTTCTCTTTCCCGGTTGCTCCAAAAAGGAGTGGCAGAAAAGAAGAAAAAAATAAAGAGACAAGTATTTAAGTTGTCAAGAAGGAAAGTACATACTGTGATGGAACAAGTGAAGTGTAAACTATATTTAGAGGACCCATAAAAGTTAATATTTTCTTATATTCATTTTTTTGATTTTATTCTTTTAAAAATAATTTATTTATTTTCGATTATTGAGGTAAAAGTGTGGGAGATTGTCCTACCTCACATATATTAAAAAGTGTTTGAGGAATAAACATACAGTATATGTTTGTTTTGCTTTGTGCCTATTGTTATGCTGATTTTCTATTTTGTAATTTACATGTAGTTTTTTAATTTAATAATTTTTTATATTTATGACATAGGTTAATTTATAAAGGAAATTTGGAGTCCCAATTGTGTGGTAAGTTATTTTATTTCTACTAACTACATCTACATAAATTTTTCTCATGGGTTGACTTTTTTTATCTCTTTTTGTGTTATGAATTTCCCTAGTATGTGGTTTGTGTATTTTTATTATTGTGTTTGTTCAACGTTTTGGAGGAAATCTATAGATATCTTTTTATGATTAGAATAGATATTATCAAAATTAAAATTATGAAACTATTATCAACTGACGTGGTAACAACTTAATTCAAAGTTTTGAGGAATAATTGGAACAATATTCTTGATGAGGTTGAAAGTTGTTTTAGTGAATTGGTTTGTGTTTAGGTTAATTCGACCAGGGAGGTCGAATGATCCAACAGTAATATCTTCTTGGGCTGAGATCTGCAACCAATAACAAACATCATACTAACCGAGGTGCCCCCAGCTAAGGTACTCTGATGCTTAAATTAATACTAGTTGAGTGAGATAATCGAGCAGTAGAGTAAGAGTGTATAGTGTATATTGCATACCTGGAGAGTGGTTGGCAATGAGATATTTATAGTTTTCTCCAGATAGGTGATATGTCTAAAATGCCCCTATCAAGTATAGAGGGCTCTTGTCCTTACCTAGCAGTTGTAGGTCATTTCTCAACCCTGTACTATTTCAGGTGGCATCATCTCCTGCTTTCCTGGGTGAATAGTACTCTGGAGGCACCCCTCCTGATAGAGTTAGTGGTGGAGGCGGTATTGGGGTGACACACACCATTAATGCGGAGGCACGTTGACTGTCAAAGCATTGAATATAACAAAGATATGATTTAACGCTGGAGTGAGCACTTTGGTCAACAATGATCGATCGGACAACGTGGTCGACCAGAGAGATGGCTGAATGGATTAGGCAACTTGAAGCCTCTTGTTGGGTAGGTTCGAAAACTATCCGCTTGACCTGGCGGTTGTGGTCGAGTAACTCAGCCCAGTTGGGTCTAAAAGCGTAGTTGGGCTTCAGATTCTAAGTGGGTCTGGAAGCCTTCTCTGGAGTCAATAATTTATTAGGTTGGGCCTGTTTAGCTATTTCATATCAATTCTATTTTACTGAAAAATATATTTTAGTAGTTTATTTTCAATAATAGGTGGAACAAGTTATTTAAAGATAGAGTTTATTTTTATTAATAATATTAAAAAAATCATAAATAAAAAATTTAGGTTAAAATCATTAGATATCTTAGAAGATCTATATTATTTGGAATAATATGACCAGTACTATGCTATTTACAATTTCATTTTATTGCATAAAGCATGATCTAAGTTAGCAGTCACATGAATATCAGGGCATGCTTGGTTTTTCAATTGAGTTAGTTCCATCAACCTATTGCCCTATTCAAAGTACTTTCAACAACAAGAAACTAATACATACTTAATAAGGAAGTTCAGATGAATAAATTTGAGAATCTTCATTGTATTTCATTTTACACCATTGTCTAATTTCAAAAAGGTTGATTCTTATACCTATGAAACCACTATTCCATTAAGAGGATTCTGCAAGCTTCATTTATCTCATAAGAGCAAATTATGAAGAAAAATAACAAAATACAGGAAATAGGAGAATCCCTTTATACCTTCGAGACAAGAAATGAATTGGATGGACCTAATTATAATTTGTCATTGTTTTATTCTTATCAAATACTTTTAAAAAAAACTTATAAATTGGATTAAAATTAGTAAAAAAGAATAACTTTTTCTTCTTATCAAATTGGATTGGGCGGGCCCATCTTTTTTTTCCCCTTTCAATTTCGAGTAACAAAATGGGCCCACCTTTTATTTCTTTGTGAGAAATTGGTATCTAAATTTTATTAAAGTAATTAATTAAATTTTAATACACTTGTATGAAATACAGAATAAATAATATAGTTTTCTATTATATGTGACGGATATATCTTTTGAAAAAAATATTTTCACTGTTGGTACATAGGTAAACTATGATAAAATCAAACTTCACTTATTAGGGTGGAATTTTTAAGAATAGTTGAAACAATAATCTTTTTTAATGAAAGATATCATTTATCCATGACCACTTATGTTTGCAATAGTAATAAGGTACTAAATGTTGAGTGGCTAATTGGTATGGTGATTTGTTCTCACATTTATATATACCTGAAGTTGACAAATTTTTAAGGCATACATGTGTGTAAATACTACTACTACCACCACTATAATAATAATAACAATAATAATAATTGCTATAGATATGGAATTTCTTCATTTATTTTCTTGGTTCTAGACATTGTAATATTTTAATCTATGCTTATAACAAAAGAAAAAATTATCTCAGGATGGAGGGTATTTTTTATAGTTCTTAAATTTAACCAATATTTAAAATTAAATTTGATTATAGTTTCTAGCAAGCCACACATTTTCATTGTGCATGTTAATTAAATACCTTTATTTTAAGTTTATTTAATAAATATATTTCATTTTTCCTTCAAATATAATTTTATTCTTTTTTTGGCATTTTATTATCCAACTTTATAATGTTATAGACAAATTTCACTTTTTTGTTTCATTCATGGGACAATTAGTTGCATAGATAAAAAGGTACATTCTAATTTGAGAAAATTTTAAATATCATTATTATTTTATTTAAAATATTATTTTGACTATTATATTGTTTACAATTAAACTTCTATTAGTTTTTTCTAAGTTAGTATTTTTATTTAATATTTGTAATATTTGTATGATTAATTATAAGAAATATAAGTATTTAATTATTATTAACATTGAATATAATAAAATTTTAAATTTTGAATTATTTCCCAGTACAACACACGGGTTAATAACTAGATGTAGTCATTTGCAAAAAAGACTCTAAGCCTCCACTAAAATATCAAACCAACAAAATGATGCAAACAAACAAATAATGGGTTAAAGGAATCCATATACCAAAAAATTTTAAAAAAATAAGAGGTAAAAAAATGACTAAAAGCAAAAAATAAATATAGATGATAGGAGAAAAAAATTTCAACTTACAACAAAATTCAAACATCAAATTTCTTTTGTAAATTAACCTAGACCGTTAACATAAAAGTCTATTAATATGGAGAATCATATGAAAATTGTAAGATACATATATATTCAACAAAAAATAGAATTGAACTCACCAAGCAAATGATCTTATAGAGTGAAGAAAAAAATAAGACAAATATTTTTGTAATATTAAGTATTAATGAATTGCATGTTTCAATTATTTTTAGCATAAATTACTTATAGGAATTTTTGAGTTTAGATTAAGAAATTTAATTTAATTAAGATATTTAAATATGGAATTGAACATAATTTAGGTAGTATCAAGTTAAGGTAAAGTTTTCCAAATCAAATATAGCCTTCTGATTTTCTGCTAATTTTTCAACAATATTTTTAATATATATAGAGAGAGTTTGTTACAAAATTATATGAATAAGCACACACACACACACACACACACATATATATATATATGTATATATATTGAGTACATACCAACATTGAATATGAAGTTACAAAAAAATTAATTAATATAGTATGTTTGCATTAATAACAAAATAATTCATCTAGATAGTAATTTATACATGAAAATGTGTTGAAATGGCAAAAAGGGATAAAAGTAACTTATCCATATCATTGCTACATGAGACACATACTTAGAATAGCATTGAACAATATTTTACTTTATCTATATTAGATTAATTAATTTAAAATAATAATTATGTTGATTCTTTTTATTTTTAATATTTTTTAGGGGGTAAAAAGAAAACTTAGTGCCCGTTTGAATATGTTTTGAATGGTTATTTTCATTTTCAATTTTAATGTAAAATAAAAGTTGGAAAAGTCGTTATGGTTTGAAAATAAAAAATAAAATTATATTTGGATGTTTTATTGAAAAGTAATTATTAGAGTAGGTGTAGAGTTGAAAAGTTAGTTGATTTATAATTTTTATAGCTAAAATTTTAAAATGACATTGAGTATTTTGTTCTAAATTAAATTTGAATTTAATTTATGTAGTAGTAAGATGATAGGATAGATTTGAAAAATAATTAAAAAAATAAAAAATATTTTGAGTGAAAATAAATTTAAAAAAAAGTGATAATTTCCAATTCATTTTTGTATAGAAAATGAAAAGGAATGTTAAAATATAAACAAACATACCATTAGAAAATAAAGACTAGACTCATTTTGAGAATATTTTTCATTTTTAAAAATATTTTGAAAATACAATATTTATTTTTAGTACTAATTTCAAACTGTGTCATCTTTAAAAAAAAAAAGTTCCTTACTACGTAGCAGTACGCACAAACAAATCAATATTCAACTCATCAAATAATCAAACTTTTGAGCCAATAATCTCAAATAGTATTTTTATAATTCACAAAATCAAGAACTTTCGGTTTTACTAATTAAAAAATTATAAAACTTATGTTTATAAATTTTATTAAACTATTTATTGAGAAAATTAATTAAATTTATTTACTAAATAATGTATTAAATTAATTAAATTACTTATTTATTATATTTAACATGTAAGTATTATTAATTAAATAATGTATTTATTATATTTAACATGTAAGTATTAATTACATATTACATCTGTTCATTTAATAAATAATTTAAGATGTTTTAGTTTGATATAATAAATATATTAATCTTCTTCAAAACAAATAATCTTCATTAAATATCAATATTTACATTTATTTAAAATGATTATAAAAAAATTAATTGTAGTGTGATATTATTTAATAATCTATTAAGTTTAATGAATTAATATTAATACAATTAAAATAATTATCAAGAAAATTAAGTAAAAGTAAGTAATTTTTTTATTGTTACTAAGTAATTTATTTATTAAACAATGAGTTAAAATAAATAAATAACTTATTAAATTAATTTATTTAATTATTTATTTAACTTGATATGTATATATTAATTATGTTTTATATTTCATGTATAATTAAATATTATGCTTATTTGTTTAATAAATAAGTTAAGATAATTTAGTTTCATATAATACAAAATTATTTATTTTTCTGATTTGATGAATCGTTGTTAAGTCTTATATGTGTATATATATTATTTTATCTAAATAAATAACTAAGTTTTATTCATACATAAGTTGTAAATAATAAATAGTTATATAACCATATCTTACGAATAAACAATAATTAGTCTATAATTAATGTATAATAATTAATTTTTTTATATAAGTCGATATCAACAATTATGACATTAGAGGATTTTTTATAATTAAGATATTTCATAATTTTATAAATAATTAATATTTATTAATAATTATTTTCAAATAATATATCATTCACTAATGTTAAATTCATAAAAATATAAATTTTAAAATAAAGCACCAATTGAAATAATTACACATCATTTTATAACAACAATATATCAGTTATTACATTTGTACACATATTATCCAATTATAAATATACATACATATATAATATATTACATAAAAAATTACTTTCACCCCACAAATCCAATAAAAAAGCAACTAGTTCGATATTAACAGTAAAGTTGGTCTCATTCCAAAATATTAAAAAAAAAAAAAACACATTCTCAAATTATTTTTCATATTTTTTCAAAGCCAAAAAAAATACTTGGCACATTCTCCAATTTTTTCCCCAAAAATCCGTTCTTCTGAAATTATTTCTACAAAATGCCCAAAACATAAGAGAAACATAGTCTTACCTTGTTTTTACACTACAGTTTCAAAATCTTGGACCAATTCTGGGAAAAAGTGTCTCAACGGATGGATATTAATTAGTCAAGTATTTAAATTTGATGATACAAGAAATTATTGTATTTATTTGGATAAGTTACGGATTATTATTTAATTTTCAATTTTCAGCTAGTTTTTTGTTATTGTTGTGAATTTTGCATCTTTTATTTTTGGTGGGGAGGGGAAAAGAGCATTACAAATGATGAATTTTTATCATTTCAATAAATCAATATTATCATTTATACTATTTAAAAAGAGAACCCTCTTTACACTCACAAAACAACGGTTTTTTTCCATGCTATACCAAATTGTGTTTTATCTAAATTAATCTTAAAATTAACTCCCTCCACTCTTTCTCTATCTCTCCATTACCTATTAACTTTTTCCCCACTTATTGCCCCTCTTCCATAACTCCCTTAAAGTTTTTTTAATCATCACTTATTAGCATTTTGTCTTCCGACTATTTGTTCCAAAGCAATAAAACAAAAAATTAATTTCATATCAAACAATTAATTTCAATAAGTAGTTGAGGAGAATTTAGATTTTTTAACTCTTCTCCTAGAATTTCAAGAATCCCTCTCATATTTTTAAGAGTTGAGATTTTTCATCCATTATAATCCCACTATTATTACTCCACCACCCTACTACTACCATATAATAGTTCCATCAATCTCACATGGCTATACTTGTAACACCCCTAAAAATGCATTATCTTGATATTTTATTTAAATATTATTTTCTAAGAATTTATTTAATTTTTGCATAATTTATAAAAGTTGTGTGGGTTAAAATGAGAATTTAGAAGACTTAATCGTGTCATTTTTAAATTTGGAGGGGTTAATTTTTAATTTCTATAAATTAGAGGACCCAATATGAGGACTATTTCAAATTGGTGATTAATTTGAATATATTAAAAATTGATTGGACTTAATTGAGAATCAACAAAAACCTCTGGGATCAATTTGCAATAAAATAAAAATCATTTCTATAAATATTAAAATTTTCAATTCCACCCCTGATTCACCATTCTACTCCACCAAACACCCACCCTATTACCATCTTCTTTCACTCTCCGATGAACCTTCGGTGGACCTAAAAACCCAAAATCGACCCAACCATCTTCTTCCTCTCCACATCACAACCTCAAGATACCTACATGTAGGCAAAAATGGTTGGTGAACAACGATGAAAATGGCTTCTAAAAGTGAACCACTTTGGAGCTCAGCGGGGATTATTCTTCGGCTACCGATTGGTGAAACTAAAAGCTGGGCTTTGTAGAACTCAGCTCCAGGAACTCACTGGTGTCTTCAAATTTCAAAATGGTCTAGCGACAACGACGGAATTCTACTCAAACTGGTGTGGTGGTGTGAGGTGGTGGAGCAACTTTCAAGCAAAAATTAGGCAGCGATTCAACATTGTAAGCTTAAATTGATTGAGGGCTTTGGTTTTGTGAGTTGAGAAACATCTCTTAGTAGTGGTGGTTCAATTTTCCAGTGACGACCAACGGCAGGGACTAGACAGAATCACTGTCTCATCGTGGTGAACACATGCATGTGATCTAATTATCGAAATCTCGCCTCATTTGTGAAGAATTGGTATAAGAATGATATTGATTGTGTATGTAATTGCATGAATGTATATGCACGTTTCGATCATTGTAAAACCTTGTATTATCGAATATAATGATATAAATGGTCAATCAGAACACCTTATGCATAAGAATAGAACACCTTTGATCAATTAAAAAGCCCTAGGAAATCTAAAATGGTATTATTTCATGTAACTTTAGGTTATATGGCTTACTAAGTGAAGAAAACCCTAATTTTATGTAACCACGACTTAAGCGACGAAAACTTAGATTTTTATCAATAACTGGATTGCTATAATCAATATCGAGTATCGTTATAGAATTATATAAATAAGTGAACTCTATATACATTTACATATCTGATACAAATAGCATGTTTAGGGTAGCAATATTGAATCGAACCCTAACCAACCTATTAGTCGAATAATTGCTCAGATTGAACTGTTATTGGTATGATGATGAATGTTAGCGATCGTTAGAGTTGAATAAAGATTTTGATAGAAGTTACTTTTTTGAATAGGTGACGGAGGATTGGGCTCTGAGGATCAATAGAGTTCGACTACATTGCCAATGTTATTAAGGTGAGGATCCATTGACTTGGTACTTGTTTGAGTAAAGCAATGTTATTGTGATTAAACCCTATGAGGTTTTGTTGACCTAATACATGTCTTTGCTATCGTTACTATTATCGATTGACTGCTGAACTCTGTGAGGTTTCACTGCTTGACAACTAATTTGATTATCGTTATTACTGTTTCCTGAACCCTGTGAGGTCTTATTGTTTTAACTATCATTATCGTTTAATGCTATATTTTGAACCCTATGAGGTTCTACTATCATAACTGTCATTCACCCAATATCATTGAATATCATTAATCATTGATTTTATAAATCGTACCATTATCTAATATGCATCAAACCATTTTGAATTGATTGTATATCTGTATATATAAACGCACTTTGAGTTGTCTTATTTTAGAGATGTTGTGATATGACATGACTACTATTAGACTTATAGTATGTATGTATAAATTATTGTACTAATGACGATATTTTAGTTTGAATGTTGTTGAACTTCTTAATGTGGAATCTAGGACTCTGATATTATTTCTGCATTTAGACTAAAGCATGTTGTACGGTTGTGATGTTGTTAATATTATTCAAAAATTGTGAAAACTTTCATGGGCCTATTGGTTATATTTTGCATGCTTAAGAAATAAACTCGAATAATACCTCAGCTTAGGTGTTATCCTAAAAAGGGACACTGCATGTGGTATCAGAGCTTGGGTTTGAAAACTCGAGCTAAATTGGGACAGGAACCTAGGATACGACCTCTAAGTGATTTACATATGCTTAGAAAATGTTATGTAACTTAGGAACTTAAGATGAATTTGATCTGTTTAATATTGATAAAGGAAAGTTATGATTGCAAGATAGATAATGGGCATCGAGACGAAAAGGGACCTATTGAAAAGAATGAAAATGTAGAATCTTTAAAGGAAAATATTAGAGCATTACGATGGAAAATGAGAAACTAAATGAGGTATATGAAGATCTTCAGGAGAGATTTTATGATATGAGGGAGATCTTGAGGGATAGAGAAGCTGAGGCCTATCATTTAAAGTTAGCAACAGGAGCTAGAAGTTATATGTTAGATAGATTAAGGGAGGACCTATTAAGAAAAGAGGTACGAATTAGAATAGCAGAGGCCCAAATAGAGGAACTTTGGGTAATTCAATTTCAGATGGAGGAGACCTTTAGTACCTTAGAGTTTGATCATAGGTGGAATGTAGGTGTGACCCATGTCATCACGGATGGGGTCAGGAGGATAGTAGCCTTCTTTAGCAATACTATAGATTAAGCTATAGGGGTTAGGGTAGGAATCAATATTGGAGCCAAGCCATCGGGGATTCAACCCCTTTCTGAGCAGAGACATAAGCAGGGTATTCATATCAAGGAGATTCCTGCTAGAGAGCCAGCAGAGGTATAGGCTGGAGGGCCTATTAACTGCGGCACTAAGGAGGATCTGATTGAGAAGGACCCAGAAATGGACCTAGTACAGGAGTTTATGGTTGACATACCACCAGAGGATGACATGGCTAAGCTAGAGTTTCTAGAGGATGTGCCACCCGGTGATAACCAAAACATACTAAAGTTTTGGAAAACATATCCCCTAAAGATAATATGAACGTAGAGATCGAAGAGGGGGATGAAGATGTTGAATTTGTTATCACAGACATGGGGAACTCAAACTGAATGCCATGTTCGGTATATAAGATGTATCTACATATATATAACACAACTTCTAACCATTAGGTTAAGCTAATCCCACTAGGTTACCTAAATTTGGGACAATACCCATATAGCCTTGTCAATTTTTTTTGTGACTAAGAATACTGATAGCATGAAAATTTTGAAAATTTTGAATTGTAAATACACGGATGTAACTACTTATGCTAACTTAGATATATATAAATAGAACTTTTCTTTGACTGTATTCTACTTGAGTAATGTTTACTTTATGTAGTTTGACTTATTATTTGTTTTCTGTATTTCTAGCTATGAATTGAGATTTCGAGATAGTTGGTAATGATTTGAATGTTGTTGCAACAAAATAATTGCAGGTCTAGGACTTAAAGAAGGATCTAACCTGTGATGGCATCACATGAGAGTGTTGACTCTCTCAATTTGATATGGGCAGGTCATAAGGGAAGACTGCCTGGCAGGAGAGGCATCACACCTCAAAACATTAAAGGAGGACCTACCTATCAACAGCCATGGCATGAGAAAAAAGGTTCACAATCCAATCTATTGGAACAACTGGCTATGAATTACTCTACTGAGTATGGAGACCTATAAGGACAATAGGGTCAACTACGTAGCCCAACGAGAAAAGGCGTAGTAAGGACAAATGACGAGGTTGTCGATGGTCAAGCATTAGAACAATTTCTATAGCTCTAACGCCCTAAGTTTTTTGGAGAGCCTGACAACAGAGAGGTTGAAATATGGGTTGAAAGTCTGGAAAATATATTTGAGATCCTTTAGTATCCTAATGAGCAAAAAATCTAATACATGACTTTTCTCATAGAAGGTCCTACACATAATTGGTGGAAGATGATCAATAAAAGGTGTACTTCCACAAGAACTCTCAAACCCTAGGAAAATTTCACCAAGAATTTATGGATAAATATGTTCCTTTGGTGGTCAAGCGAGAGAGAGAGAGAGAGAGAGAGAGAGAGAGAGAGAGAGAGAGAGAATTTATGAGCTTAATTTAAGGAAACCACTCAGTCAGTCAATATGAAATGGCTTTCAGCCGGTTAATTCAATATGCTCCTTTTATGATGGAAGATGAGAGCAGACAAACTTGGCAGTTTGTACAGGGATTGAGATTGAACTTTAGATGAGGACTGGCCACTTTTGATCTACCAAATTTGAACATGGCAGTGAGCAAAGCATTGCAATTGGAGCCAGAACTATAGGAAATTCGTAAAATTGAAGAGAGGAATCAGAAAAAGAGGCAATACCCCAGAGGGCAAGGTAGCGCAAAAGAAAGTTATCGAAACTACAAGTTGGGACTACTACACCCCGAGCACCAAAAGCTAGAAGGGTATTGGGCCTAGCCCTAGGAGTGGCTCAAAAATAGTATGAATTCTACGGAAGGTCAAGACATGAGGAAACTAAATACTAGATGAAACAAGGTAGATGCATGGGATATGGCAACGACCAAAACTTTTTGTAAGACTGCCCCAAGAAGAGAGGACTAGCACCTATTGGTGGAAGAAGGAAGCAGGTAATAGCTGGAAAAGAGAAGCAAAAAGTGTAAGCTCGTGCATATTCCTTAATAAGAGAGGATGCACCCGACCCAAATGAAGTGGTCAAATGTATGATCTCTATCTTTGGAATTTCTTGTAATACCTTGTATGATCCCGATGCATCTCACTCTTTTACATCTATCATATTCGCCCAAAAGATGAATAAGCAACCTGAAACTATGGCATACCAAATAGAAGTCCTGATGCCATTAGGAATAGGGTTAACTATGGATGCTATATATCAGGAATGCCTAATCAAGATAGGAGGTGAGCTATACCCAGCCAATCTAATTTAAATGCCCATTCAAGGATATACTCTGATTCTTAGAATGGATTAGCTGTATAGACATCATGTATAGGTGAGCTGCTACATGAAGTGTGTGACACTTGGAAATAAGACATCGATATTAGCCCATCAACTAGTGGATAAAAATCATTCAATATTAATATGTCCATGTTGGAAGCTAGAAGGATTTTGAAGAAAGACAAATGAGAATTTTTTGCCTATCTTATTAATAAGTCCTCAGATCGGCCAAAGTTGAAGAGGTAGAAATAGTGGTTGGATTCCCTAAAGTATTCCTGAAGGAGCTAAACTCATTACCTCCATAGAGAGAGAGAGAGAGTTTGTTATTCATACTTTCCTAGGAACCACACCAATATCCAAAACTCCTTGCTGAATGACACTAGTATAATTGAAAGAACTGAAGGATCAGCTTGAGGAGCTACTGGATAAGAAGTTTGTATGGCCTTGCACATCTCCTTGGGGAGCCCATTACTATTTATCAAAAGGAAGGATGGATCATTGAGAATGTGCATTGATTACAGGGAGCTAAAAAAAGTCACTATCAAAAAAAAATACCCCCTACTGTATGTGGAAGAGCTATTCAATCTATTGCAAGGATCTACAGTCTTTTCAAAGTTAGACTTGAGGTAGGGATATTACTAATTAAAGATTAGAGAGGAAGATTTCTCAAAGATTGCCTTCAATTCATGATATGGCCACTTTAAGTTTGTAGTAATGCCATTTGGTCTGACAAATGCTCCAGCGGCATTCATGAATTTGATGCATCAAGTATTTCGACCATATCTAGAGAAGTTTGTGGTTATCTTTATTGATGATATCTCGGTATACTTGAAGTCTCAAGAAGAACATGCCGAGCACTTACACTTAATTCTCAGAACTTTGAAGGAACATAATTTTTATGCTAAGTTTAGTAAGTGCAAATTTTAGATAGAGAATGTGTCGTTTCTTGGGCACATCATATCCTGAGATAAAGTAGAGGTTGATCCCCCTAAGCTAGAAGTAATAGTCAACTAGAAAAGACTCGAGAATATGATGGAAGTACATAGTTTTTTTAGTTTGATTGGCTATTATCAAAGGTTCATACAAGATTTTTCTAAAATGGCCAACCCAATGACTAAGCTAACTCAGAAAGATCAACCATTTAACTGGGATGATGATTGCGAGAAAAGTTTCCAAAAACTTAAGAACAAATTAAAAACGGCCCCAGTTTTAGCTCTTCCAAAAGGATTAGAGAATTTTGTGGTATATACAGATGCTTCAAAGAAAAGACTTGGGTGCGTATTGATGCAAAGGGGGTGAGTCATTACCTATGCATCCCGAAAGCTCAAGCCACATAAGGAAAATTATCCTACTCATGACTTAAAGCTAGCTGCAATAGCTTTTACATTGTCTAAGTGACAACATTATGTCCATGGAGCTACATTTGCGACATACACAAACCACAAGAGTCTCAAATATTTGAGGTCACAGAAGGATCTAAATATGAGATAGCGTCAGTGGGTGTAATTCCTTGAAGATTATGATTTTCTCAGTTTCTTACCACCTAGGAAAGGCATAAATGGTGGCAGATGCACTAAGTTACAGAGTTATAATATCTCATATAACAGGAATGACGGTGGCAAAAGTTTTGAAAATATTTGCCATAGTGAGATTAAGGCAGAAAGCTTGGATTGCTGGAGTGAGTGTATAGCTAGAGTTATATGCTAAGATATGGTGAGCTCAAGCCCAGGATAGTTTGATATTGAAACAAAAAGAAGCGATTAGAGAATTTGGAGAATTCGAGTTTAGCACTGATAGTCAAGGTACTTTTTTGTTCCATAAGAAGATCTGTGTGCCTGAAGAAATAAGAGAAAGATTGTTGGATGAAGCACACAAAATAAGAATCATGGTACATCGTAGAGATACTAAGATATATTGAGATTTGAATAAGCAATTTTGGTGGGGCAGAATGAAGAAAGACATTGTAGACTATGTATAGAAATGTTTAACCAACTAGTTGATAAAGACTGAACATCAAAGACCATTTGGATTACTCCAACCACTTCAAATCCCTAATTGGAAATGGGAACAAGTCAGTATAGACTTTGTAACAGGCCTATCAACAACCCGAGGAGGTTATGACAGCATGTGAGTAATAGTTGACAGGTTAACTAAGTTTGCTCATTTCCGACCAATCGGAACATAGTATAAAGTTGAAAAGTTAGCAGAGCTATATGTGAAGGAAATTGTTAGGCTACATAGAGTAACGGTTAACATTATATCTAATCGAGATCCAAAGTTTACCTCAAAACTTTCAAAAGTACTACAGAAGCATTTGGGGACAAGGTTGCATTTCAGTTTTACTACTCATCCTCAAATGTATGGACAATCTGAGGGGACTATCCAAATACTAGAGGATATGCTGAAGGCTTATGTTTTGGACTTTAGTGGGAATTAGAGCCGACATCTTCCTTTAATTGAATTTGCATATAATAATAGTTATCAATCCACTATCCAAATGGCCCTGTATGAAGCATTATATGGTAGAAAACATCAATCCTCATTACATTGAGACCTTGAGTAATACAAAGGTGGTTTTCATAAATCTCTAGAAACTATCAGGCTAGAGTTAATTTAAAAAGCTATTGAGAAGACTCAAATAATTAAGTAAATGATGAAAGCTGCACAAAATTGTCAAAAGAGTTATGCAGATAATAGAAGAAGAGATTTGGAGTTTGAAGTGGGTGATCAAGTATTTCTTTAAGTATTTTCAAGAAAAGGTACTTGAAGAATTGGCAAAGGTGGAAAGTTGAGCCATAGATATGTTGGCCTTATGAGATAAATGACAAGATTGGGCCGATGGCGTATCGCTTGGCATTTCCCCAAAGCGTGACAGGCATTCATGATGTCTTTCACATGTCACAACTTTGAAAATACTACCCCGACCCTTCCCACATTATTCCCTTGGCCAACGTGCCACTATAAATAAGTCACTGGTATCTTTAGATTTCAAAATGGTCCAACGATAACGACAAATTTAGCTCAAACCAACATGATGGCATGAGGTGGTAGAGCAATATTCAGGTAAAAATTAGGTGGCGAGTCAATGCTGTTGGCTGAAATTGATTGAGGGATTTGGTTTTGTAAGCTGAGGAGCATCTCTTGGTGGTGGTGGTTCAATTTTTCGATGGCGCTCGGTAGCGTCAATTGAACAGAATCACCATCTCATCATGGTGAACATATGCATGTGATCTGATCATCAAAATTCTACCTCATTTGTGAAGAATTAGTATAAGAATGATATTGATTGTGTATGTAATTGCATGTGTGTGTGTGTGTATATGCACATTCTGATCATCATAAAATCCTTTATTATCGAATATAATGATAGATTCGATTGATCAGAACACCCATGCCTAAGAATAGAACACCTTTGATCGACTAAATAAGCATAGCGAATCCCAAATGGTATTATTTCATGTAGACTTTAGGTTATATGGCTTACTAAGTGAAGAAAACCCTAAGTTTATGTAACCACAACTTAAGCAACAAAAACTTAAATTTTTATTGATAATTGAATTGCTATAATCAATATCCAGTATTGTTATGGAATTACATAAGTAAGTGAACTCCGTATACGTTTACATATTTGATACAAATAGCATGTTGAGGGTAGTAATATTGAATCAAACTCTAACCAACCTATTAGTCGAGTAATTGCTCATATTGGACTGTTATTACTATGATTATGGATGTTAGCGATCGTTAGGGTTGAACGAGAATTTTGATGGAAGTTACTCTTTTGAATAGGTGACGGAGGATTGAGCCCTAGGGATCAGTAGAGTTTAATTGCATCGCCGATGCTATTAAAGTGAGGATCCATCAACTTGGTACTTGTTTGAGTAAAGTAATGTTATTGTGATTGAACTCTGTGAGGTTCTATTGACTTGATACCTGTTTTTGCTATCATTATTGTTATCGATTGACTGTTGAACTCTATGAGGTTCTACTACTTGACAACTGATCTAATTATCATTATTCATGTTTCCTGAACCCTGTGAAGTCTTACTAGTTTGACTATCTTTATTGTTTAATGCTATTTTTTGAACCCTGTGCTGTTCTACTATCTTAACTATCATTCACTGGATATTGTTGAGTATCGTTGATCACTAAGCTTGTGAATCGTACCATTGTCTAATATGTATCAAAACCATTTTGAATCAACTGTTCATTTCTGTTCTAGTACCATGAACAATTTCGTGTCTTATATGTTATCGTACTGATTAAACTACATCGTATATTATTAGCCGTGTGGGTTTTCTTGATTGATTTTATTTGTCATTGTTTACCATATTGGCTTTATTGAAATCGTATTGTGAAACTCATTGTCCTGACACATTAGCATTTGACTGATTGATTGATCGAACCAAGAGATATGTGTACAAGAGAACTGTTGGCCTAGTGCCTTGCCAAGCTGTTACACTTGAGCTACTATTACCGCCAAGTTGTCATGCTCGAGCTACTAAATTGATTGTTTATTGAACTAAGCTATTACTGTACCATTATGGAGGCATACGTATGCTCCGATATACATGATGTATTTGATTATTAACTTGCATATATAGTTGGGTTTGCTATTCTTGAAATTGTATTCTTCTTTAGGAGTAATAAGGCTAGAGTGATATCCTAGTCTAGATTAGACTGATGTTTCGAGTAAACGAGCCACATTTAAACATCCTAATGGTAATCGGTTGAGATGATCCTATACCTCCCAAGCAGGATCAATTGAGATGAATGGGTCGTTAAGTCGACAATCACACTTTCAACTTAGCATTTGCTAGTAATGTGGCCCTTTTCATTGATCTTTTGGCATAAACTTATTGTTCTCATGCTGAACTATTAGTAATTACTATCTATGAACCATGATTCTTGATTGGTCTCGCATTGCTTTACATTATCCTCATTGAGTCCTTATGACTCACCCTCGTGTATTACTCATCTTTATTCAAACAGGTATGAGACATGGGCTATGAAAACTCACAAACCTAATAGGGATCATTTGTATTGGAGCCTAATTGTATATATGTATATATGAACGCACTTTAGGTTGTTTTGTTTTAGAGATGTTGTGATATGACATGACTACTATAAGACTTATGGTATGTATGTAGAAATCGTGGTACTAGTGATGGTATTTTGGTTTGAATGTTGTTGAACTTCTTAATATGGTATCTAGCACTCTAATATAGCTTCCGTATTTAGACTAAAACATGCTGTAAGGTTGTGATGTTGTGATGTTGTTAATGTTATTGGAAAATTGTGAAAACTTTCATAGGCCTATTGGTTGTATTATTGCATGCTTAAGAAATGAACTGGAATAGTGCCTCAGTTTAGGTGTTATCCTAAGAGGGGGCGCTACAATACTTATTTCTAATTTTTTGTAGTTTTTCTTTTCTTTCGTATTGCTAAAATCTTCTTCATCAAGTATGATTTATTCCATGTTATTGTTTTTGAAGTTTTATTTTTAAATCCACATGATGAATTCGTTATTGTATAGTCTCATCAATTTAATACATGTTTATACTTAATTTCTTTCTCTACAATTTTTTCTTTTTTTGGGTTGGGGTGGGGGGGGGGGAGGGAATTACCAACATCTTCTTGATACATCCTTCAAAGATGCAAATACTTAGTCCAAGTTGGAAAGCTATTGTAGGAATTAACATTAATGATTTAAGAAAATTGATTTTACGTGTACTGAGGAAACAAAAATAGCAAAGGCAAGTTTATATTTTTTAATTTTTCATTTTATATTTTAATTTATATTTCACTATTATAATAAGTGAATTGCTTTGACAGGTAGAAACAAATAGCTTTAATAGAAAGGTGGGACCTAAGAAAGGTATGGCAATTACATAATTTTTTTTAAAAATTTATATTATTAAATGGATTTTTGCTAATAATTGAGCATAAAGGTATAGACAAAAGAAGAAATATGGATGAGAAGACTTTATTCCAATATGATATTTATTTTCAATAAATATATAACTCACATACTTTTTTTTCTGCATGCAAGATTTAATGCGTGGTTGTGTATTTTTGTGTGCACCTTATTTCTAAAAAAAATATCCGAGGTATTGCTGATGCCGATATAGAAGTGATATAGATTCTATTACATAGCCCAACTTTTGAAATATGAGTTAATTTAGACTTAAAAACATACTTTTTTATTTTATTTTAGTTTTTCAAACAAAGCCGTCAAATGTGTGTGAAGACATCAATGAATAGAAGTTTGATTGCAAAGGAGCTACAAGGAAATTTTTTAAAATTATATTTTAAATTACATAAATATATAAAATTATATGACATAACATTATGTTGCTATGAATATTGCATGTCCATGTTAAATGTTTGTTATGCGGATATTTAAGACTACAACAAAGTTTTTGGACACTGAATTAAGTTGTTGTTCTTCTTTTAAGACAAGTATTTATATTTTGTTCATGTATGAGTTTGGATTGAATTTCGTTTTATAAATCGCAACTTCTTTACATTTAATTTTTATTGTTATCTATAAATATTTTTATATTTTTATTGTATAAATGTATGTCCAATAATTGGGTAGCCACAACCAACGTAATGAGTTTCCAATTGCCACAACCCACAACTTCCAATATTTATAGTTAGAATCAATATACCATAAATATATTATATAAATATGATATGATGATGACAATAATTATAAGGCACAATGCATCTCTGAAATAGAGTGAAATGAAATTATTATTACTCATTACAACTCAATATTTCCATCCCACTTTGAGTTTGGAAAAAATACTTATCATCATTGTATTAACTATTAACCCTCTTCCTCTCTGCCTTCTTCCCTTAGATTTAGCTTTTCTCTCCATACATGATCATTTAAAGTATACCTACCCCAAATGGAAAATAAATTTTTATAATTAAGTACAATTTGAGGTCATACCATTATTATTGTACTTTTGAAATATTCGTTTTTAACATGCAAGCACCCTTTTACGTGGAATACACTCTCTCAATTCTTCTTTTTTCCCCTCAGGTTAATTAGGGTTTTTCTATAAACTTCTCTAATGCTTTATTTCTTAACTAATTATTGTGTTTTGTTATCTCGTTAACTGATAAGATTATTTCAATGTCACGGCCAGTAGCTAATGCTAAGTTTACATTTTCAAGAGAACTTACTTTTGAATCATTTTTTTTTTCAGACATTTGTAGAGGTTTGAAAGAAAAAAGGATTTTTTT
>JACGDI010005288.1:1313641-1333209 GCA_014898725.1 Jacaranda copaia | reverse complement strand
TTCTTCTCTTTCCATTGATGATAAGGGCTTCTCTGTCATAAGTAACATTGCAACAAGAGAACTGAACAACTAGGTTAGTATTGCATGTACCAGGTTATATAGTGCAGTGCACATTGGCTGCTTCTTGTTAGTAGATAATATAGCAAAATGTCCTATTGCTTAGAAGCAACTAGTCATTCATTCATACCCTGGAACACTTACTGAGATTATTGGCTTCAGCTAGCTGAAATATTCCGCATTTGAAACCAAAATGGCTCTAGCTTATTCTGCCTGCACAAATAAGTACAAACATTGGCTACATTCTCCAAACTGCCTTTTGGAAATCTCTATGTACCCTTATCCTAATGTCCTATAATAAAAGCATGAATTGTATGCTTCAACAAATGGAAATAAGTTCCATCTGTGTTTTGTATTTTTATCATGTAAAAATTTATTCAATTTGTTTTCATGAGTTCTCACTATTTTCTTTTTTTTTTTTTCACCATAAGAAAGAAGTTCTAGGCTAATTGATAAGTCCCTAGCGTTCATTTATTGGAAGGTATCTTCTGGTGCAAATGGTTGCTCCTTTTTGGATCCAAAGGAAATTACACCACAAATACCACGTTTCACTGCGAATGAGAAGTAAACTGCTGCAAGCATTATCAAGGCAATAGTTTGCCTTTCGATTTTGCCGCCGAATAGGATTGTCCTAGAAAGCCTTTCTGTTTTCTTGGTTCAAGATTTTCTCTAACCTCAGGCTGTAATCCACACCCGCAGGTTGCCAGCTCCTGTACATGTAACAGCAGCAGTGTCGCTAGCAAATATTCTTATTGATGCAACCACCAATTTAGCTTCTCAGTTATCACAAATTTATCTGCGTCTTATTGGGTTTCTTTATATATGGTTATTTGTAGCACAAATACAGGGGCAATCAGTAGCATT
Organism: Jacaranda copaia; assembly: GCA_014898725.1. Lineage (NCBI taxonomy): Eukaryota > Viridiplantae > Streptophyta > Magnoliopsida > Lamiales > Bignoniaceae > Jacaranda > Jacaranda copaia. The sequence continues at coordinate 1,332,288 of JACGDI010005288.1, read as the reverse complement.
GGGTCAGATAATATACCTAAGTTAAATAATTTATCCCGTTGCTGGGCCTTTGAGAATGCAAAGGTTGCTTGCTTTTCTATCATAAAATTAAACAAATTCATTTAATTGTATTATTCAAATGTCTAGTGTACTTCTTCTGTTTGTTCCTGTTCTTGTTGCTTTCTTATTTTTGGCTGAATCTGATCCTTGTGAACATGTTATGGAATGAGTATTTTGCTACTACTTTGATTTAGAGATTAATTGCTGCTGAATGAGCATTTGGTTCTTATAGAGTAATCTTTTTGTCTCCATATAGATCCGATGCAGGTCTATAGTTGTGACGCTGCCGTGGGTTGCTGATGGATGTGTTGCTTGGGTTGATCGATCAGCTCCCAGTTAGCTGTCTGAAATGAGGATAATGAAGTATATTCCTTAGTTTCTGTATCTAATGAAACAAGAATGCTCTCAATCCCATTGTAGTCAAGCTGTGAAAAAACTAATTTCTCGGTGCTTCTGAGTTCTTCCATTGGATCTCAAAGCAGTATGCAAAACTCAGTATTTGGGTTTGTATGTGGTGATGTAACAAGTTTTTGGAGCGTACGAAAATTGCATTTCAGAATCCTGGTGTGTTTGCTTACTAATGGAAAACGTGTCTTTACAAGCCAATGCTGTAGCAAGTGGCCACTGAATTTAATTGGAAAATGCAACGTACTGATCTTGTGCTTTGAACAAAAATCAGGAAATAAACACAAGCGATGGGCCCACAATCTTAAGCCTCCAACTGATAAATATATTTTACTCTTGAAAACAACGACTTCTTCCATCCAATTCGCTTCCGCATTCCAGTTTGCCATCATGAATATTTTCATGGTCACAGAAGGACCTTTTGAGCACCATTGAGCTTCAACCCAGATAACCAATATATATAACAAGAAACTGGCAGTTAATATTATGGGTTGGATCTTGTGCGTTAAAGAATATGAAGTAACACTTTTCTTAGAAAAAGTAATATCGTCGTAATTTTTTAAATATATATGAGATAATTAATATTATTAACAGAGAATTAATTATTTAAAATTTTAGATGCGCGTGTTTTAATTTTTGAAAGCTATAAAATAGAAACATTAATTGTTGCTATATATACATATTGGATGCAAATTGCTACGTTTATATAGAATGCGACAATGTGTATGTAATACATATTTTTCATATATATATATATATATATATAATACACATCAATATGGTCATAAATAAATATACATGTATATATATAATATAATTTGGTGGCCTTGGGTGGATCACGGTTCAAAAAATTAAAACTCAAATTGCCCAAGGTGTATTATAAAACCAATACCATATTCGTCAAGTGACCATTTAGTCCAATGACATAAGTTTCAAATATAGTATGGAATTAGGGGCTTAAACCACATGAATTTTTAGTATATATGTGTATAAATATTAAAAAGTAAGATGGGTTCTAAAGGAATATGTGCATTGACATTCCTAACTAGGCCTATCAAAAGTAGATTATTAGCATTGTTTAAATCCATAAAAAATTAGAATATTTTAAACCCAAACCTTGTTGTACTTATAAACCCAAGATATTCATGATACATGGAATTTAAAAAATTGGGCGTGGTATTGTTGTAACTTGAAATGATCAAATCCTAATAATAAATGTAATAGTAAAGCAATTTAATGTAATTTGACAATAAGATTTAACGTGGTTCAACAATATGCCTAATCCACCCGACAAAGAAAAAAAAATATTGATTTCAAATTAAGTGTAGGAACAAACTTGAATCCTACAAATTTCACGAGAACACCCAACACTCTCATTCTAAACTCTATCTCGAAAAACTATTTCAAAAGCAGTCTAAAAACCCTCATGTTGTGTCTCATCTAACTATCCCGAAAGAAAACTAATTAGATATACCACCAAAGTAGAGTCTAAGGCCAAGCGGACTATGCGCGGTGCTGGCTTTTTGGCGCTGTAGCTTCGGATCACCGAATGCTCGGTGCCGCAGCTTTGATTTTCTGGCATCATGGCACCGATTGTTGTATGCCTCCCCAATTTCTGCACCTGCCATTTAGCATAGTCTTTTTCGTTTCTTGCCATTTGTGATCTAAATTTCAAGGCAAAATCAACAATTCTCCACTTTGAATTGAAATTCTCCATTTTTCTTCTTTGTCCCTGCCCCCCAAAAAAGGGCATGTCATTTAAGTCTGCAAATGTTAATCAAATCTATGTAATGCTCAAATTTGATTTTTAGAACAATCTTAGTGAACATATCTGCTAAATTATCCTTAGTCCTAACCTTGTCAATCAAAATGACACCTTGAAACACCATATCTTGGCCAAAAAAATACCTCTGGTCAATGTGCTTTGTTTTCTCATGAAAGACTTGATTCTTTGACAAATGGACAGCACTCTGACTATCACAAAATAGTGAAGTGACATCGGAATACATACCCATATCTTTTTTGCATTACCCAAATTCTTCATTTAACTGAGCTTTTAAAACATTGATCTCAGATATGTTTCTAAAGGTCATCAACATATCATCAACGTACAACAGCAAATATACAAAGAAGATAATCACTATATTTTTTATAATATACACAGCAATCAAATTTGCTTCTAGTATACTATCTTGACTATAAACACATCACACCCTTTATACCACTACCTAGGAGACTGCTTGAAGACATATAAAGACTTCTTCAAGAGACATTCTTGATTTTGTTTCCCAAAATTAACGAATCCTACTGGTTGGCTCATGTAAATTTGTTCCTCCAACTCATCATGTAGAAATACTATTTTCACATCCATCTATTCAAGCTCCATATCAATCAGAACAACCATGGCAAGTAAAACACGAATAAAAGAGTGTTTTACAACTGGGGAGAACACTTCATAAAAGTCAACTCCCTCTCTCTGAGCAAAACCCTTGGCAACCAATCATGTCTTATATTCAACATCCCCAACCCTAGGGATCCCTTTCTTCTTCTTGTAGATCCATTTGTAATCTACAATCTTCTATCCTTTAGGTACATCAATAAGCTTCCATGTGCTATTCTTGTGTGGAGACTCCATCTCTTCACTCACAACTACAACCTATTTATCAGAATCTAGCTCGAAAACTACCTCTTTGTATGAGACTAGATCATCTCCTACATATTCCTTATCTAAACTCAATGCATAAGCTACCAAATCTGAAAAGCATACTAATGTGGTAGTTTGCTCGATCTCCTCTCTCTATCACGAGCTAAATGATAATTTTATAGTAAATTATTTCTCTGTTGTTGATTAGGTGATAATGCACTCTCACCAGCTTCATCACCACCTTCTATTTCCTTTGTTTTCTCTTTAAAACTTGTGGAGTATCAATTTCAATCTCCACCTTCTCCTTACACCCTATTAACTGCTTTTAGACTCTACTTTCTTTATCATAGTAAACTCATCAAAAGTCATGTCCCTGCTGATGATCATCCTGCAGCTCTTGTCATCATTACACCACAAATGATAACCTTTTACTCTACCTATATAGCCTAAAAATATGCACTTTCTAGCCCTTGGCTCAAGTTTCCCATCACAAACATAAGCATAGGTTGAGCACCCAAATACTCTCAAATTTTAGTAATCAGCAGGAGACACGGACCAAACTTCCATTAGTGTCTTGCAATCCAAAGTAGTTGATGGTGACCTATTCAACAAATAATATGCAGTGTTAATTATTTCTGTCCAAAAATACTAGGACAATCTAGTATTAAAAAACATGCAACTAGCTCTTTCCAAGATAGTCATGTTTATTTATTCTGCAACTTCATTTTGTTGTGGTTATGTACAATTGTGCGATGCCTCACAATTCTTTGTTTATTGCAGAATCCCTAAAATTCCATATTGCAGAACTCCAATCCATTGTCAACCCTCAAGCCCTTGATTTCCATTCCTATTTGTTTCTCGATTAAATTTTTTCATTATTTGAAGTTGATAAACACCTCATTCTTATATTTTAGCATGTACATATATACTCTCCATGAGAAGTCATCAATAAATGTCAGCATATACCTAGACCTCCCTTTGAAGAAACCTAAGAAGGCCCTCAAAGATCTAAGTAAATGTAATCCAAGGTGCTCTTCATCCTGTGAACTGCAGTACTGAACTTCACCCTATGTTGTGTGCCAAATACATATTGCTTGCAGAATCTAGCTTTCTAGTCTTCTCTCCACAAAGCAAACCTCATTTTCTTAGTTCTAACATTCCCCTCTCACTTATATGCCCAAGCCACATATGCCACAATCTTGTAGTATCATTGACTAATGAAGAAATTATGTTGCTCTGCAAATTGTAAAGACCATTCCTCTTGTCACCCTTCATGATAAGTAGTTCACCTTTGAAAACCCATAGAACAACATCTCGAGCTCTGTACTCACATCTGTTCTTATCGAGAGTGCCCAGCAAAAGCAAAATTTTCTTCTGATTTGGAACATGATGCACATCTGTTATGGTCCTTACTATATCATCGTGCATTCTGATACTCACAGAACCAATTCTTACAAACCCTGCATGAAGCATCATTTTTCATAAGAACATTACCACCATCGAATTTTTGATAAGTGGTAAACCAATCTTCTCGTGGGCATATGTGGTAGAAACAACTACTATCCAAAATTCACTCAAAAGTTAGAAAGCTTTTGATAACATTGAGAACAAGCCCACCATCATATTCATCTTCAACAATTCCTGTGGCATCATCTCATTTCTGATCAGAAGTTTCACATGTATCCTTTGCCTTTCCTCATTCGAGAAATTCTGTTTCTAGTGCCCTTTTTCACTGCAACTAAAACACTTGTTGCTATTTCTAGGCTTGGTTCGGGATATTGATCAGCCTCTACTCCTTCCTCTTTCTCTTGATCTCCCCTTCGCCGCCAATCCTTCCCCACTTTCACCATTGTTACTGCCCAAAATATGTTTTCTCAACTCATTGGAATTTAATGAGGCCTTCACATTTGAAATCATATCCCTTCCATTCAACAGAGTAGTGACCAAGTGCTCAAAGGATTTGGGTAGTGAACACAAGAGAATCAACACTTGATTTTCATCATCAATTTTGACATCTATACTAGTGAAATCCAGAATCACCTTATTGAAAAAATCAATATGCTAAGTAATAGATGTACATTCTTTCATTCTTAATGTGTATAATCATTGTTTCAGATACAACTAATTTGTCAAGGACTTCATCATATAGAGACTCTCTAGTTTTGACCATAATCCCGCTGGCGTACTTTCCATGGCGACCTCCCTTAGTATGCCATTTACCAATGATAACACCATAATACCATAAGCCCATCCTTCTCTTTTTCTGTCAACATTTTCAGCAAGGAATCTCCTCCTTTTAACGCTCTTTATAAATCTTGTTCACACAAGACGACATAGATCTTCATCTTTCACAGCCCAAAGTCATTCTTCCCATCGAACTTCTCTACCTCATACTTCATGGCTGAATATCATCAATCTCAGCTTCGATACCAATTTGTTGTAACTTGGAACAATTAAATCCTAACAATGAATGTAATAGTAAAGCAATTCAATGTAATTTGACAATAAAATTTAACGTGGTTCGACAAAATACCTAATTCGCCTGACAAAGAAAAGAATTTTATTGATCTCAAATTAAGTGCATGTGCAAATTTGAATCCCACAAATCTCACGAGAATACCCAACACCCTTGTTCTAAACTTTGTCTCGAGAAACTATCTTAAAAGTAGTCTAGAAACCATTGTGCCGACTGCTGTATGCTATCCTTGTTTCTGCACCTGCTGTTTCACATCGTTTCTTTCATTTCTCGCCATTTGTAGCCTAAATTTAAAAAAAAAATCAACAGGTATATTACACCTACAAATATTAATTCACAATATCGCTTTATATACGTGCCTACAATATTATTTTTTTAAATAAACAACAAAGAAAATAAGATTGGCCGTTGGTGCATTTGATAAGTGTATTATTATATTACATGAAATAAATAAAATAGTAAAATTATTATTAATTGGATTGGTAAAGAAATGAAAAGAATAAAGTTAAAGACAAAAAAATTTAAATAATTAAAGAAAATTGAGGAGAAAAAAAATAACACGGAAGGAGAGAGGAAAAGTAATTTATTTAATATACAAAAGATTAAATTTCATTTTAATTTAATGTATATACAAAATCAAATTGATTTCCTTTATTTATATAATTAGAAATTGAATTTTAAGTTAAGTTTTAAAAGTTGAAGTTTTAAGTTAAAAAATATGGTTCTAATTAGATTTATGAGTTATGTACAGGATTAGATAAAATTTATAATCCAATCATTATAGATTGTGTAATACCTAACCATTGGCTTGCGTATTCCGTGCTCTAGTTACTGGTATTATGCATGGATAGGGACACACGCTGAGTTAATTGAAGGAGCTAAACTGTGGAGGCTGCAGACAGAGTTCACAAAATTGAAGGAGGTACCTTTTGTCATATTTGCTTGTAGTGATCCTCTCTTTCTCTCACCCAATCAAATTACTTGTTTTGTTTTTTATTTGTACTTTTTCTCTTAAATTCCGAGTCTTCAGAATTTTTTTTTTTCATGTGTACGATTGTTTTTATGAGGATTTCAATATTTAATTAGCAGAAATCAAACAATTGGTATTTTTGGATCTGATGAAAAGTTTGGGTTATGTTTGGTTACATTTTATATGTTTTGTATTATGTATTTTGAGATAATAAATTTTGAAAGTGGAGGTGGGGAATGTAATCGATATTTGTTTATATTTTAGAGAATATTTGGAAATTTGTTATGGACAGTGCTAATATGTTTGTTTATATTTTGAGAAGAAATTAAAAATTTGTTTTGGAAAGTGTTGGTATATTTGTTTAGGTAATATTTGTTTATAAATTATATGTTTTGGATTATATATGTTAGGAGAATGAGTTTTGGGTGTGGGGTTGGGGAATGTGAAATTTGTATGACAGAATGTGGTGTATGTTTGTTTATGATTTAGGAATAATAAGAAAATTATTTTAGAAAAATTTGGTATATTTGTTTATGTTTTGGGAGGAGACAAATTCTATTGAAGCAGTCAAATCAATATCTTTTTGTTGAATTTTGAAGCTGTAAATGAATTTTAGTAGTTTTTTTTATTATAATATAATAATAAAAATATTGGGCTTGTTCTCTTATATTTTGGGCATTTTGTAGAAAAAAATTTTGGGGAATGGATTTTTAGGAGAAAATTTGAAAAATGTGTCAAGTGTTTCTTTTTGTTTTGGGGCAATATGAAAAATAATTTGAAAATGAATTGTTTGTTTCTTTATGTTTTGGGAGGAGACAAACTTTACTGTTGATGTCAAATCAATTACTTTTTTGTTGAGTTTGTAAGGTGAAATGTGTGTGTGTGTGTGTGTACACATAAGTGAAATGAGAGAGTGATAAATAAATGAGTAATGTGAAAAATAGAGTGAGAAAATGAGAGGATAGGTATGTTTTTTAGGGTGTAAGATTTTTTTAGGTGAATTATGATGGATTTTTTGGATAAAAAATTATAATATTTTAAGAGAAAGATTGGAAAATGTGCATGTATTTTGAAATTTTTTTAGGGATTGAAAAATATTTTCCTAAAATGTAAGAGAACAAGCCCATTGTGATAGGTAAATGTATATATATGATTGATAATAATTGTGATGTAAAGAATATAGAGTTTTTAATCATTTGCTAGTTAAATTGCAAGGACAATCTAACCGTTTTAAAAACCCATTTTGGGAGAAAAATAAGGTACTTGTTTGGTTACATTCTCCCATAACAAATTATTCTGAAAAAATGTAACCAAACAAAGCCTTGTATTTTGAGGATAGATATTTTTTACTATAGCAGCCAAATCAATGTCTATTTTGAGAGCAATTGAAAATTTATTTTGGAAAGTGTTGGTATATTTGTTTTTGTTTAGAGGATATAATTTTTTTTCTATATCAGTCAAATCAATACCTTTTTGTTGGGATTTTGAGGGGTGAAAATGAAATTCAATAATTTTCTTAATTGTGAGAATAATAATAAGATATATATGATAATATGTGATATATATATGTATATATATTGGAAAATGGGAAGGTTTGGGGGATAATGAAGGATAAAAGAAGGTATTTCGGCAAAACCTATTTTAGTGTTTTGGAGGAAAAATGAGTGTATGTTAGTTTATATTGTTTTGGCAAAATATAAACAAACATGACCTTGATTTTTTCTTCTTTTGGGCGTTGACAAGTTTTTATTTTTTATGATCCCTTTACTCTAGAAAAAGATATTGCTATTTAGTTATATTCTTTCATTGATTTCATTGTTGAGGTTTTAATTGTATATTTTTTTCGTCATATAAAATTGATTGATTTGAAGTATTGATATAATTCATGTATAGGATAAAAGGAATACTGAGAAGAAAATATAATCAAAAAAAATATTAAATATTCACGATTGGTTTATATTATAATCACAAGGTTTGTTCCTTTTTTTTATTATTTATCTTTTTATATATTTAATTTATGAGCTTTGTGGAATAAACAATTTACTCAATTGCAACAACATTTTTTTATTAATTAAACACATATTCATTGATGTTTGTCCACTTTGTGATTATTCATTTTATTGTAACAATCTAAATAGACAATTTACTCAATTATAATAATATTTTTTATTAATTAAACACATATTCACTAATGTTCCTTCACTTTATGATTATTTACTCTATTGTAACAATCAAAAAAAAAAATTATTTAAATGTTAATATATGTAAATAAGTGGGGAATTATTTGTAGATATCAATGAAACTTGGTGATTCTAATCAAATTTTGATAAAGATACTTATTTGATAAGCAATAGCAAGCAGTCGGATTTTTATCCTTAGAACTAATTTTAAGCATACTCTATTATTAATTTATTTGAAAAATATGAATTTTTTATTTATATTTTATAGTCGCAATTGGTTTACATCATATGTTTACATCATAATCACGAGGTTTGTTCCTTTTCTATTATTATTTAAAGATATTATCATTTGATATATTTAATTTATGAGCTTTATGGAATATACAATTTACTCAATTATAATATTTTTTTATTAATTAAACAAATATTCATTGATGTTCGTCCACTTTGGTAATGTTTGAATATGAATTATGTGTTTTGGATTATATATTTTTGGAGCATGAGTTTTAGAAGTACGGTTAGGGAATGTGATGTATGTCTGTTTAGGTAATATTTGTTTATAAATTATGTGTTTTGGATTATATGTTTTGGGAGAATGAGTTTTGGGAGTGAAGTTAGGGAATGTGAAATGTGTATTAGGGAATGTAATATATGTTTGTTTATGATTTTGGGAATAATAAGAAAATTATTTTGGAAAAATTTGGTATGTTTATTTATATTTTGGGAAAAGACAAATTCTACTATAGCAGCTAAATCAATATCTTTTTGTTGGGTTTTGAAGGTATAAATGAATTTTAGTAGTATTTTTTATTATGATATGTAAATATACGTATATATTATTGGTAATGATTGTGATGTAAAAAATATCAAGTTTTTGGTCATTTGTCAATAAAATTGCAAGGACAATTTAACTATTTTAGAAACCCATTTTGGATGAAAATGAAGACACATGTCTGATTACATTCTCTCAAAATAAAATTGTTTTTGAAGAATGTAACTAAACATAACCATAAAAATTAGCTTAGTGATATTTGGCGCAATGGTATTAATTTCAAACATGAATTATGCATAGCAAATTCTTAATATGCAGATATAACTATAAAAAATAAAAAATAAAACAATTAGAAAAACATTGTTACAATCATGTATGGGACTTTCAAATTCTCTGACCTTCGTTTATTTTTATTTTTATTTTTTAATTTCTCCTTATCTTTTCCGGGAAGTCAAGCGACTCTTCTCTTTTTCTTTTTGCATCACGGTTTTTTATCCTCATTTTTTTTTATACATTTATTTTTGCATCTTTCTTAATTTCTTTTCTAACTTAAATCGTAAATAGGGACGTTTCTAAAGCTAGTATATTTACGAAGAATGTTGACATAATTGAAGAATTAAAATGCGATGACACAACCACAATGAAGTCAAAACTTGAACGAACACAACTCTCACTATATGAAACAAAGTTGAACAAACACAACTCTCATTATATAAAACGTTACTTTCCCAACAAAAGTCGTTTCTTTTTGGTAATAAAATACAGATTACGAGTCCTGTTAATAGAAATGAACTATTCCTCTATGAAATTTTGTGTATGGAAATCAATTCTATGTTAACCATGAAATGGTCTTAACTCACAAGCCTACAACCTAGCGTACAAAATACGGCTATAAAAACATGGAACTAACAAAAAGAGGAAAATAAACCACTATAACAATATGGGACTAACAAAAAGAAAAATATACAAAGGTTTTATGGGTCCATCAAAATGGAACTCACAAAAATGGAAGAATGCCAAAGAATGCTATATGCAGCAAGAAAGCTACAATGGCGCTTGATATTAGCTTGATATGTTCATGGCGTCCTGAATTATTATTGTCAATTTGTCCAGCATTGAAAAATTCAGTTTTTCCTGTATTGGTTGTTGCCGAGACATTCACAGACTGAGAACCTGTAAGTCATGAACTTGTCCGAATCAGTTTCAAGAGAAAAATGCAAACGTGTATACCCGTTTGTGTATGTCTAGATAAACTGGTGGTAATAAAACCTACAGTCATAGTTTGCCCATCCGATCCTTTGACCAGCCAAATCATACACCACAATCTTATCTTTCAGAACAAGATCTGTATGAAGGACAAAAAATTGAAATCAGTATAAGATGATAGCATCGCCATGTCTCAGTCAAGACAAAAAAACAGAAGTCGAACATGGGGAAGTAGAATGGTAAGATGTAAAGCTACAAATGAACAAAAATTGAGATCATGTGTTTTTCCATTGTGCCCACGAAAATGTAATAACAATCTATACTAGGTTTAATTGATGATTTAAAATTATAACAAGCATGAACATATTTGCCTACCTCATTAAACGCATTAAAAAATGAAAGATGGCATAGAGACAAGAAACATATGAATCAAGATTAAGGTAGGAAAAAAATGTATGACCTTAGGACAAACATTTTTGCAGAATTCAAGAAAGACAGCTATTTAATTACAATAATAAGTTTTCATAATTTTTATTGCAAAATTCGTATTTCAAGGAAGAAAAGTTCAAGCAGCAGGATGCTTCATGATCCTTACCTCCTAAGATCGTAATTCCTTGACCCTGAATTTTCTGAATGCCAATGCACCACACTGCGGCACCACCCTACATAAGCAAACCATGCCAACATTTAGTAATTATGAAGAATTTCACAGAATTGTTTGATTATATACGCTTGCAAGACAGGATGAATAATAGTTGCATAATTTCCCAAAAATTAGTGGGCCAAGGAGAAGGGAGAAATTTCAAAAGCTATGAACATAGACTTACAACAGAGTTCTGCTGCAAAAGATAATCTTGGGGCCTCAGTATCATCGACGCACCACCAGCAAAGTTTAAACTAACTGCTGGGAAGATTTCCGAGATGCTGGAGAGGAAGTATGAGTAAATAAATAAGAAGAGGCAATTGGCTGGAAAGATATGTAAGCAAGAACAATGCATCTAAGATGGAAAACCTGGAGGTTGTTAGATAGCATTGCGTTCCCTTAGAAAGAAGGGGGCGCACAGATTGTGAAACAGTTTGTGTGATCTGCAGAGGAAAAACGGCATTACATATCGGGCATCAAAATAATATAAAATCCAACAGTTAATTCCTAATGAGCATCAAATGAGAAACCCGAAAGAAATTCTGCAACTTACTGCAGAAACAAAAGGATCATAAGCTTCTTCTGCAAAGTATGCCAATGTTGTTCCTGAATCAATTATTGTTCCTCGGTTGCTTGACGTTGCAAACACTGATGAATCAATGTTTAACGTCTGCCCATTTACAGCAATACTTTGTAGATTTACATTGTAATGTGGCCTGTGAATTTGGAAACCAAGAACACATCAAACTGCGGTGCCTGTGGCATATTGAACTGATTCACACAGTGTAGTTTGACAGTTCTTGGAAAACACATAAAAATTCATAACACAGGAAAACATAAGCTCATGTTTAACGGTCAAAAACATTCTTGAACTCTAAGACATGCTCATAAACTTAGTGATATATAGGACAGCAATTAATCTTTTGCATGTTTAGGATGGCAAATGACCAATGAAATTTGATGACCTTTACCAAGCACTACACCAAGCCTTTGTTGAACTAGAGTCAAAAAATTTTAACAAATATGGCATTTTTCCACCATATAAAGCTAGTTCTCCGAAGTTCAGATCTTCTCCTGACTGGACAAAAGACCAAGCAGACCAAGCATCAACACTCACAAATGCATCAAGAACAACCAAATCTACTCTACTTAGAAGCAGTTCAGAATACTCGCAAGCCTAAAGTATCAAGTACTTTTTTAACAGTAGAATGACCGAAACTGACTAAGAAAATCAACCAGCCAGAAGTGTTTAAAATAATCAAAAAGAAGTGCCAAAGTTGATTATTTTCAGAAACCAAGCACTTCCAGACATTGGTTTACACAAAGAAGAAGTTATAGTACTTCCCAGCAAAAGAGTGATTAAAAATCATCAAATTCAGTAATGTATAACCTTAAGTTTTTTAAGCCTCTTCACTTTCCCCTAAATACAGTGCTTAAGGGTGTGATTATTGTAAGACAAATATATCATTAAAGAGAATAAATTTGCAAGGATACAGAAATAGTACTTTACACACTAAACAGCCTTCATCTTGGAACCCGAATATGTGAAGATTTATTGATCTATTAACATCAAATATGAAGAAATTCCATTCTTGATGACGGGACCTCAATCATGCCTTTCCCCCAAATTAACGGAGTTGAAACCCTATATAAACTGGTTGATCCAAGGTAGGATGCTCTTGGCAGTGCAGATATAGAGTACAGGCTGTAATTTTGTTTGCTAATCAAACCATGGTTTACAAGAATGGCATCCAGATATATACTAACTATATCTGCTGTCTGGATTAATAGAATGCAACCTCCCAATAGAGGCCCTCTTTAATTTCATTCTAAAAGTGTCTTGGGAAAATTCATAGAAAAAATCAATAAAATCCTAGATGTTACATCATAGAAAACTTGAACTCGACTCAGGTAAGTTCGTGGAGGAATCAAACATGCAAACAAACAAATGTGGCAGAGTCAACCACTTCATGTCATTCATGAGATCACTTTCTACGTTCAAAGTGTCTCACTTCCTATGGTATCTACCCCAAGAATATGTTTACTTCCTCTCAATCACCAGAAATCATTTATTGAACTTTTCTCCTGTCATGCCAGCTCTTCAACTTCAATGCCTGTTGGCTTTCTGAAGATAAAAGGCTACAAATTCCAAGATGGGTGTTCACGGGAACCAGAAATAGAAGTAGAAAAGCAAATCAAGTATGTGAGAAACAAGATTCTATTCTTCTTTCGAACTAACAACACAACACCTAATTTTCCAAATTTCAATTTTTCAGAGGTGATATACTTGAAGTTACTTGAATATTCACACAAACGCATGCTATATACAGTGAGTTCCTCAAATCTTACCATTCTTAAAAAGAAAAGAAGAAATTCTGTCATATTCTTATGTTTCATATATGGAAAATTAAAGTCTGCTTAGTTCTCTTGTTGGCTGCTCCAAAAAAGTGGCAGGAACATAGAAAAAAAGAAAGAGACAATTATTTAGTTTATCAAGCAGGAAACAATACATACTGTGATGGAACAAGCGGAGTGTAAACTATATTTGGCTCCACAATCTGACCAAGCACCAATATACCACCACCACCATTTTCTCCTTTCAAGCAATGAGAAAATGCATTTGGGGTGATTCCCTGCGAAGCAAGCTGTGAAATCACAGATAATCCCTGCTGTCCAAAACCAAATATACCATCAACTGCTCTATCTGGTTTGGTGAGGTCCCCAGACTGTGATGTGCTACAACTGTGTCAAGATAAGAAGGGGCAGCACAACTAGTCAACCAAAAAGATGTAATCACGCAAAAAGTATAAGTTAAATTAAACAAATGAGAACTCACCCAAAAACAAGAGGTGCTGAAGAATTCGAAATCAATGAATTCCCTACTATTGAGTCAAAATAAATCGAGTCAGATACATAATATCCTGATGTCCCACTGCCGTCACCATACTGGAATGTGTAGCCACACTGATTCTGGTCTGAACAACCAGAATCAGAAGATTGTACTCCCAAAGCACACCTTTGGTCAGAACATGAGATCAGTGAAGCTGTAGTTGAGCTTGAAGGGTCGAAAAACTCAAGCTCTATCTGTTAAAAAAGCAAGAAAATTTCATAAGCAATATCATTTATGCTCTTCCAAACATTCTGCAAAGAGAAAATTAAAAAATAATAATAATAAAACTAGAAAAATGATAATTTTCCAGAAATGAAGAATGGATGTATACTTGGAGACCACTCGATGTGGGGCAACCGGTACATGGGTTGCAGCTGACCCACAGCACATCACTTCCAGTATCTATCTGTACATAGAATTCTTTTGGTGGAGTGCCCAATTTAACTCTTGTAAAGTATAGCCTATAAAACAAGATTTACCAGCCCAATAAATTCCAGTGAATTGATATTATTCTCCAGAGCATAAATTAATGGATATGCGTCCAAAATCAAATATAGAGCTAGGATAAGAAAAGAAGAGAATAAAATATCATCAAGAATTTGATGTAAGGACTAAAAAATTTCAAGAAATTCTTGGATCATCCCTTCCGAATAGACTGCCAAATCCAGAATATATTCTCTTGGGAAGGTTAATTACACAACCATCACATTCAAAGAGATTGGAATCCGAGTTAGATGTACTTTTGTGATAAGGAAGCAAAGATTTTTACTTTGTAAATTAATTTCAGAAATGACCAAAGAATTCATTAAAACAAAAAAAAACAAAAGAAATGATGAATGCTTTACCCCCATAAAAAAACGCACACATTTAACTCATTTATCCGTTCCAATAAAGGAAAAGACTTTAATAAAATACGCGTACAATCACACACACACACAAACACAAACACAAACACATATATCTATATGTACACATAATTTAAAGCAAGAAATGATTAGAATAGAGATATGTACCCAACAAGATAAGGATCATAGGTGCCGTCGACAGGGAAATCAACAACCCCCAAAGTCTGTTGCTGCAAGAACCTACCATGTCTGACCCGGTCCCGGTTCCTGAGTTGACTCAGCCCCACTCCCTCATGGCTCGCCCTCTCCAGATTCAGCACGAGGCTCTTCCCTACACCACCATCAACCACCACACCCACCGCCACCGACAAAAGCAGGGCCGCCGCCACCGCCTCCCCCACCAGAATCCTCGTCGGCGGCATTTCCTCTGAATAAACACCACCCCTTTTTCTTGTTCTTTCTCTCTTTCTTTCGTGCCTTTCCTTATACTCTAAGCAATACAACGGCTACAAGATAGGAGTATATCTTATGCAATTATATTTACATATATATACAAACATATATATATTATATTTGCGTACATTGTGTGTATATATATTTGTGTGCGTGAAGTTTGAGAGAGAGGGGGAGAGTCCGCGAGAGACAACAGCCGATAACCGAAGTTTGATTTATACCAAAAGCCGTATTACGTTGCTATATAGCATAGATATACACGCACGTTAGATATAAATTGCGTGCTTCAAATGATTGTACATTGAGCAGAAAAAGTTGTATCTTACTTTGACCAGTAAAAACTTGAAGTTACTATTAATTTCTACTTTTTACTGTAGCAAATTTGTGGGCACCCTTTTGCTCATTGATAATTTTGGGCAGTCGGTCAGCCTCCACTTTTTCCTTTTTGTTTTTCCTTTTATATATATATATATTTTTTTTTTTTTTATTTTTTTTTTTAATTTTGACCACAAAGAGAGGAGTTCATAATTCATCATATTAATTTATTCAAAATAATAAAAGTTGATTCTTTTCATTTCTAATATTTTTTAGGGAGTAAAAAAAATGAAAAATAGAGGCCAGACTCATTTAGAGAACATTCTTCATTTTTAAAATTATTTTCAAAAGACAATATTTATTTTTAGCACAAATTTCAAACTATATCATCTTTTTTTTTAAAAAAAATTTACTATATAGTATTAATACATACAAACAAATCAAGTAATCAAACTTTTTAATCAATAATTTAAAGTAGTATTTTTATAATTGACAAAATCAAGAACCTTCTATTTTCAACGTATAATTTTTTAAAAAAAATATTCTTAAAAATTAAGTCTAAAGATAGCCAAAAAATTCTTGTGTGCGTATATAAATTTCCAATATTTGCTAGCTAAAATTCAAGCAAATTGACATGTAACCTTCAATTATTGCAATACGTAGATAGAAACAATGTTTGACTAAGTATTTGAAACTCTAAAATCATTGGATTATTAAAAATTGTTTGGAACAACCGTCCAGCTTGAAACTTTGAGGCATTGCCTTAAAAACCGATAACCACATTGACACTCTAAGTTGTCTCATAGTCCAACTCATAAATTACGTAGAAATTAGCAACTCTTTTTTCTGTCACTAATCCAAATACTTAAACTTATTGTTTATCACGTTGAGTTTGTTGAGCCCTCGAGCTATTTCCTTTTTTCTTTTTTGTCCCTTTTTTTTTTTGTCGTAGAATGGTTTTAAAGCCAAAAAATTAAAACAAACTTTTGTTCACAAATAACCGAACATTGAGATGCACGTTGGTTTTTGATGAACTATACGTCATATTAACATTGAGATTCACGTTGGTATATGGCCGTATCACTTTGATTTGCACCTATTTGATAGATTAAACATTTTTCTTTTTTTTTTTTATCTAATTGCCATCATATTGGCCATCATCATAGTTTTCTCTTCATCATGTCAATTTGATAGATTAAACATATTAGTGATAAGATTAATTATTTGTTCAATAGAGTTAATTAATAATGTTCGTAAGAAGTTCATAAGTTCAAAGTTTGTAGTAGGGATTCTAACCCAATATATTTTTTCTATCACTTTGTTCTTCTTTATTCTTTTGTTTTGTTTTTCAGAAATCGAGTTCAAAGAATATTCTTAGGCTTTAATATAATCAACACTTAGGTGAAGTTATCATAACGAACTCATTTGCTTCCTAAATTAGATATTCTAACTGCAGTTTCAATATTCTAATAATAGTAGTTTGTAAATTAGTTATTTTATATGATAGAAGAGTTTTAATTTTATTCACACTTCGGTTGAGTTGTGGTAAGAGTTTTGCCGCCATCTAATCAATCATTTTGGTCATAGATTCAAACTCACTTTTATTAGTAATTCATGAATCTATTATTTTCATGGTGGACTTTAATTCTTGATGCCTAAGTGGGGCTATGCTGACTTCCTCGCTTGCTATCGCTCAATTTAACATTTTACTTAAGAACTTTTACGGCCACATCCAATAAAAGATAGCTATAGTTATTTTTTTTCTTTTTTTTAACTTTTTTTTTTTCAATAAAAACAATCAAAAAACCAGGCAAATCATAGCAATTCAGCCATAGTTAGAATTATTTTTTGAAGTAGGACTAGTACAATTTAAATAACAAAGAAAATCATGTCACTAAAGATCATTTCATTCTTTATAGTCAATTAAAAGGCAATTATTTGAACAAACCAAACTTTGCTTTCTCTTAAACTTGGTGGGCTGTCTCCTAATTTGGTAAAAAGTTGGTCCATCAAATAAAAAAAAAAAAGTTGAAATAATTTGTGTTAAATATGATTCACAACTTTGGTGTGTAGACCCCTCTTTGAGATGCTAAAGCCTAAAGCACAGCCAAGGAACCTTCTTGATGCCATTCTTTATTAGAGTTTTGAATTACCATCCCACTACTTTAATTCTTGCAATCTCACTTGCACACTTTATCAAAACCAGGTGCCTCAATTATTTCAAGTCTCCCACTTTGCCCCTAAGAAATGGACACAAAGCAAAGTGGGCTTGTCTTTTTTTAGTTTTACCAAAATACCCTCATATAATCTTTTTGCCACAACTCCTTAAAAAAAAAGGAAAGAAAGAAGGAAAGAAAAGAAATACCATACCATGTTTAATTTTCTTGATCTTTAATAAGGAAAAAATATTGAGAGAAAATATTAAGAAATATACGAAAAACAAAATGTAAGAGATACATTTTCTGTTGAAGATAATTTTCATATATATTAAATTTTTGTGTTGATGTAATAACTGGAATATATGTGTGTACGTATTAATAGTTAGAAATTTTTTTTCAAAACATAATATTTTTAATATAACATTTGTTTTCGTTCATTCTTTAAAAATGAACAAAATAAAACAAAACAAAACAAAGGCATATATGTTTACGAAGATATTTGGGAATGTTATACATGTTTGCTTTTTAATATTACTTAAGGTCAGAGTACTTTTGCTTTCCAGAATGGGAGCAGTAGCTCTGACCCAAAGGGCCAAAGCAACTGAGTGATGCCCTGTGAACGGCGGGCAAAGTCACTGATTACTTAGCTG